>PIJE02001818.1:0-10000 GCA_002895965.2 Coryphaenoides rupestris
GAAGCGCCGCTCGCCAAACGGTGTCCAACACGGACGGGCGGGAGGTTGGAAACGGCGTTTTGTGTTTTAATAATCCGTCCGCTGCTCAATCACACGCGGTCGCTATTCTGTACGTCGGTGTTGTCGCTTATTTTTTCAATAATAATAATTGCGACGCAATTCATTTGGTTTCGGCTGATTGTGTTAGCGGTCGTCGTCGTCGTGAAGGCGGCGATACGTCTCTGACATCGGGAGCGTGAGCTGGAAAATGTGTACTCCTTCGAGGTGACGGGAACAAAATAATTATAATTTCGTGTTGCATGAATATGCAAATCTAATTTCCTGTGTGTGATTAATAATTTCAAATCAAAATGTGCATATCCAGCATCCAGCTCTGTTATATATATTTTATTGGCAACTGTGCCAGGTTTCCATGACAGAATTAGCGATTAACCAGCGGTTTTCATTACAAATGTGTACAATTTAGATGTTTAATATATTATACTATATCTGATATGGGGGCAGGATAGGAAAGAGTGCTCGACCCAAAAGGTCCCGGGTTCGATTCCCTGCGGTCTTCCTGTAGGCATCTTTGAGCATCTTTGACCTCTGACCCCGAAGTGCTCCTTAACGCCCTCTCGTTTTAAATAACAATGCTAAATACTGAATACAGTTAAGTGAGCGGCTATTGATGCGTTCTTGATGTTGTGGGGAAGTATAGACAAGAGAAAGATTGCAAGATATTTACAATGAATACAATTAAATTTGTAACTCATGCTAACTTCAAATGTTGTCTTGCTTCCTGTGTGTCTTTCCACTTCCTGTGTCCTTCCACTTCCTGTGTCCTTCCACTTCCTGTGTGTCATTCAACTCCCTGTGCGTCCTTCTACTTTTTGTGCGTCATTCCACTTCTTATGTGTCATTCAACTCCCTGTCCGTCCATCCACTTCCTGTGCGACCTTCCACTTCCTGTCCGTCCATCCACTTCCTGTGTGTCCTTCCACTTCCTGTCCGTCCATCCACTTCCTGTGTGTCCTTCCACTTCCTGTGTGTCATTCCACTTCCTGTGCGCCCTTCCACTTCCTGTCCGTCCATCCACTTCCTGTGTGTCCTTCCACTTCCTGTCCGTCCATCCACTTCCCGTGCGCCCTTCCGCTTCCTGTGCGCGCCGCGCCGCGCCGTCCAGCCCCTGGACTTTGAGAGCAAGAGGGCGTTCACGCTGAAGGTGGAGGCCACCAACGTGCGCTACGAGCCGGGCAGCGGGGGGCCCTACAAGGACACGGCCACGGTGAAGGTGGTGGTGGAGGACTCGGACGAGCCGCCCGTCTTCTCGCGGGCCACCTACGTGCTGGAGGTCAACGAGAACGCGCCCGTCAACACGGTGATCGGCACGGTCAACGCCCGCGACCCCGACACCACGGGGAGCCTCGTCAGGTGAGGCCTACCGCAGGACACAACGCAACGACGCTCTCTGTTGAGTCGGGAAACTGAAACTGAAGGCGCTGGTGCTGCTGATGTTCTTTTTGTTTGAATCGTTTCTATTGTGATCTATTGTCTATTGTTCTATGTTTCTGTTTTCATCTATTTTCTTGTGGTTGTTGTTGTTATTGTGGTGGTGGTGGTGGTTGTTGTGGTGGTGGTGGTGGTGTTGTTGTGGTGGTTGTTGTGGTTGTGGTGGTTGTGGTTGTTTGGTGGTGGTGGTTGTGGTGGTGGTGGTGGTGGTTGTGGTGGTTGTGGTTGTTGTTGTGGTGGTTGTTGTTGTGGTTGTTGTGGTTGTGGTGGTGGTGGTGGTGGTGGTTGTGGTGGTGGTTGTGGTGGTGGTTGTGGTGGTGGTGGTTGTAGTTGTGGTGGCGGTGTGGTGGTGTGGTGGTTTATTGTTGTGGTTGTTGTGGTAGTGGTTGTTGTTGTTGTTGTGTGGTGGTGGTGGTGGTGGTTGTTGTGGTGGTTGTTGTTGTGGTGTGGTGGTTGTTGTGGTGGGTGGTGGTGGTGTTGTTGTGGTGGTGGTTATTGTTGTGGTTGTTGTGGTAGTGGTTGTTGTTGTTGTTGTTGTGGTGGTGGTGGTGGTGGTTGTTGTGGTGGTTGTTGTGTGGTGTGGTGGTGGTTGTTGTGGTGGTGGTTGTGGTGGTGGTGGTTGTGTGTTGTTGTTGTTGGTGGTGGTGGGTGGTGGTGGTGGTTGTTGGTGTGGTGGTGGTTGTTGTGGTGGTGGTGGTTGTTGTGGTGTTGGTGGTTGTGATGGTGGTTGTTGTGGTGGTGGTGGTTGTTGTGGTGTTGGTGGTTGTGATGGTGGTGGTTGTGGTGGTGGTGGTGGTTGTTGTGGTGGTTGGTGGTGGTTGTTGTGGTGGTGGTGGTTGTGGTGGTGGTGGTTGTGGTTGTGGTGGTGGTGGTTGTTGTTGTGGTTGTTGTGGTGGTTGTTGTTGTTGTGGTGGTGGTTGTTGTGGTGGTGGTGGTGGTTGTTGTGGTGGTTGTTGTGGTTGTTGTTGTGGTTGTGTGTGGTGGTGGTGGGTTGTTGTGGTGGTGGTTGTGTGGTGTGGTGGTGGTGTTGTGGTGTGGTGGTGGTGGTGTGTTGGTGGTTTTTGTTTGTGGTGGTGGTTGTTGTGGTGGTAGTGGTTGTTGTTGTTGTGTGAAATAGTCGTCAGATTTTGGGGTAACGGTCCGCATTTTCGATTCACCGTGTTTCTGTGATAAACGGCGACACAGATGGATGTAATTAAACGCATTCATTTTTATTTTCAAGTCTTTAGCTTCCTTAAAGCATCTCCAAGACCCATGTGCACGCCTGGTCCACTGTTTATGTTATAAAAGTGAAGCTGCATCCTCCCAGCATCTCCACCACCACCACCACCACCACCACGACCACCACCACCACCGCTATGACTCGCTCTCAAGAAAGGCACCACAAGGGCACCTCGAGGACAGGTTACGGAGGCAATTTCCTCCCACAGCCTCCACCTCCGCTGCCACCTTGGCATTTCATTATTCCCGTGTGACCCGCCCGCCTGCATTCGTCGGGACAAACACTTCAAAACAGCGTTGTGTTGTAATTGCGTGGTGGGCGGAGAGAGAGAGAGAAGAGAGAGAGAGAGAGAGAGAGAGAGAGAGAGAGAGTGTGTGTATGTGTGTGTGTGTGTGCGGGTGGAGCTAAATTGGCTGAGGAGGAGAGCGGGGCCCAGTCGGTCGTGATAGGCCCTCGCCGGGGGCATCCTCATGTACAGCAATCAGATTGCCGGGAGGAATCGAGACCCGACGCCGAATGCATACGCCTCCCTGTAGTAAACAGAGTATAAATATTCCCTATATAATAACATCATTTGCTTTTCTCTGACCTCATTCCCTGTCACGGTGCGGTGTATTATATTTATTTATTCGCGTATTTATTTCCTCTGCTCGTCGACTGGGAGAACTTCGTCGACGCGCTCGTGAAGTCAACTCGTGTTTAACTTTTGAAGGACGTTGCTCCTTTCGGTGATGGACACTTTGACAGCCACCCTGCCGCCAATCAAGAATTAGATGACAGAATGTGGTAATACCTCTTAGATGAGTGATGGATGGATGTAAGTCACGTGAATAATACGGTTTATTTTTCCCGCAATGTGCATTGTGTCAGTACAGAGCACTGCTGCATAACACTTATTATTATTATTTTATATTGTGTCTATAAAACGTGTAGAAATGCCATGCATGACAATTTAGCAATTAGCAATCTAAATACATATTAATGGTAATCGTTTTTAGTCGACATACAAATGGCGCCACACTTTGTTCAGGAACAATTCAGTCCCTGATATCTGCTCACTTCATAAGAGGCTAAAACCACACGAAGGATGATCTAACCAAACAGAACTAAACAAAGGATGAAACTAAAACATGTACACAACGGATAGAGAATGCACAAGAACACCGCAAACACATCTGTATGAATGAACATCACAGCAACACCTGGTTTATAATAAGACTCGTGTTGCTCTCTCTCTCTCTCTATCGCTCGCTGCCTTTATCTCTGTTCTCCTGGTGTGTGTTCTCTCTCTCTCTCTCTCTCTCTCTCTCTCTCTCTCTCTCTCTCTCTCTCTCTCTCTCTCTCTCTCGCTGCATGTATCTGGATGTCTTTTGCAGTTTAATTGGAAAGCAGCTCTGCTCTGAAGCTGTAGGTATGAGGGGGCGCGTGGTCGGAGCCATGATGAAGCGAGACCCGCTCCTCACGGCGGCGTTAGATTAGATTACCGGGCGAACCGCTCGGACTCGGAATTGTTTCCTCAACTCCAGACAACCTGGCGAGAACTAGCGTGAGTCCGGGTTCCCCAGGGGAAGGTCGGCGGCTCGGTTCCGTTCCGTTCTGTTCTCGATCGTTCTCGATCGTTATCCGAGAAGCAGGAGAACCGTGCGGTTGTACTTAATGCGTCTGGCGAGAGATCATTCGAGGTGAATTCTTCACAAACACACCTTCAGCATCAATCCACCCGCCGGATCCTACGAGGAACGCGCGGCTCTCAAGGAAGGAATACACATTTCAAACTGCGGATTGGGCAGATAGAGGCGGCAGGATTTGTGTCAAACGGATCTCAGGAAAGGCAGATCCTCGTGAGATTATATATTAGATTCTGTATTTTTTTACTTCCCTTCCGCTGTTTGATGAAATGTCACAGATTTGTTTGAAATCGGTTATTTGAGAATATAACTTCCATATAACTTACTGTTTGCTTATTTCCATTGTGGGGGAAAAGATAGTATTATATTTCGAGGTTTTTTCGTCCTTCTCTGATGAATCATGGTGCCAGAGACACAATACAGGAAAAAAATCCCACATTGTTTTACAAAGCTGGTCAGCATTCGTGGCGGGGAAAAAAAAAAAAAATTAGTTCTACATCTGTGGCTTTCCCAGTGGAACCACTGACCTAATAACAAGCAAGAATGTCACGGAGACATTGTGTTCTCTGCAGAAACAACAATAAAAAGCATTTCTTCTCTTTTCACACCACACACACTCATGCGTGCACAAACATCACACACACACACACACACACACACACACACACACACACACACACACACATGTTCACGCACTTGTGTGTGTAAAAATAAAGCATGAATCATCTTCCAAAAACCTTTAAAGAACATACATTAGGAAGCCGTTGCACGCAGACCCTCGTCCACACGCTAAGTGGAACGCCGTGGCGAGCGGGAGAGGTGCGCTCGCGACGGCCCTTTGTGAGCGTTATCTCCGCGACATTAGCGAAGCGGAGGTCACAGAGACCCAAACAAAGGAATCCTCTCTATCCTCCAAATGGCGTCTTTGTCCTCCTGAAATCAGCGGCGGATTTAGTCTTTGTTTCTCTTGTTGAGGGGGGGTTGGCTGGTTTTCTGTTTCTGCGCTTTTACGATCCCCTCCGCTGACAGACGCTTTTCCGGCCGGGGAGCGCAAAGGCTGCAAATGTTGACCGCGCCGCCACCACCACCACCACCACCACCACCACCAAGGACCCACAACAAACCGCGGTCGTTATGGCGACGTTTCAGTTGCCGGTGGTCCTGTTATACTTTTTGATTTTGGGCCGCGAAACCACACATGCAATTTGGGGCATGCAATGTGTGAAGGGTGACCGGTGTCGCGGTGCATATATATACTGTTATATATATATATGTAGATATATATATATGTATATATAGTAGTATAGTAGCCTATCATTCACACTCTTAACTGTCATTTATGTTTTATTTCTCTCCCTTTGAATGCTTGTTGACGTTGAAACGCCGGAGGAGCCGCTGAACTGCCGGCGTTTCCGTTGCTTGACTGCCAGATTGAGGTCAGGTCAGCGGCGTTGATAAGGTTAAGGAAGAAGAGAAACGAAACGTTACCGGTGTGTGTGTGTGTGTGTGTGTGTGTGGTGTGTGTGTGGTGTGTGTGTGTGTGGTGTGTGTGTGGTGTGTGTGTGTGTGTGTGTGTGTGTGTGTGTGTGTGTGTGTGTGTGTGTGTGTGTGTGTGTGTGTGCGGGGAGACTATGCATGCGCAGAACACCGCAGATCTTTTATTTATTTTTTTGGGGTGTGGGGGGTGTATTTGCTTTTAATTCTTTTCACATCAGCTTGTCAGTTTGACTGACAGGTGGCAGAACATTTCAGGCTCTGTCTCTCTCCGCCACCACCACCACCACCACCACCACCACGTGAAGCTGTCAGACTCTGACTGGGATCCACTCAGTCTGCAGCACACAGGCTGCTCCCAGGTGGCTCGCCGCTGTCTTGAAAGTGCTCTGCGGCGGTGGGCCGGAAAACGGGGATGGGTTGGTTGGCTGGTTGGCTTGTTGGCTGGTGTGGTGGTGGTGGTGGTGGTGGTGGGTGGTGTCTGTGTGGTGGTGGTGGGGGGGTGTCTGGGGAGTTTTACACCATTTCATCTAAAAAATGGAAATGTCACGGCTCACTACATCTCCCCAACAATTGGAATCTGGGCCAGTGGCTTATTTATCCCCCCCCCCCCCCCCCCCCCCCCCTCCCCCGCTCCCCTCACCCAACTCCATACTCCAATCTAAATCATTGCAGTTATTTTGTCTTTGGGTCTCTCCTCTCTCTCCCTCTCTCTCTCTCTCCCTCTCTCCCTCTCTCTCTCCTCTCTCTCCTCTCTCTCTCTCTCTCTCTCCCCCTCTCTCTCTCTCTCTCCCTCTCTCCCCCTCTCTCTCTCTCCTCCCCTCCTCTCTCTCCTCTTTCTCTCCTCCTCTCTCTCCCCCTCCTCCCCTCTCTCTCCCCCTCTCTCTCTCCTCCTCTCTCTCTCCCCTCTCTCTCTCCCTCTCCCCCTCTCTCTCTCTCTCTCTCTCTCCCTCTCCCTCTCTCCTCTCCCCACTCTCTCTCTCTCTCTCTCTCTCTCCTCTCCTCCCCCCCCCCTCTCTCCCCCCCCCTCTCTCTCTCTCTCCTTTGTTCATGCTGTGTCGGTGTTGGTCACCCTATAGAGCAAATGCCCTCGCCAACAGGTCTCCACTGAGCCGTTCCAGAACGGATGGAGGAGAGAGCCACTGGTGGTGGAGCACTGGGAGACCCCCCCCCCCCCCCCCACCACACCCCCCCCCCACCCCCTGCAAAACCCTGGGAAGGTGGGGGGGGGGGTAGGGTGGGGTGGGTGTGAATGGATAGAAAGGATCCGATTAGCCGCGTCTAGTTGCGGCGCCGGATGCCGTAAACATTCCCGGGTGCGTGGCGAATAACGGGTTATTTCTGCGCACAAAGGGTGCAGGCTCGGAAACGGCGGCGGCTGACAAATTGCGATATTAGCATTAGCATGTCGGCACGGCCCGGCGTTGCGCGCACGCCGCCACCGCCCCCGCCGGCGCCGCGGTCTTTCCCGTGAGTCGTCGGCGGGGTCCCGGTGCTCCGAGTGGGTCGGACGCTTAGATGACAGGCGCGTGTAATGGCGAACGGAAAGCGTGAAATGAAAGATGACCCAGAATGACAGATTTTCTTCTTTTTTTTTAGTCTGTGTGTGTGTGTGTGTGTGTGTGTGTGTGTGTGTGTGTGTGTGTGTGTTATGGTGTGTGTGTGTGTGGTCTGCAACACGACAACTTACTGCGTGGAAAGGAAGATTTCACAGTTTCTGAGCAGTATCTGAAAATTCACTTTTATGTCCATTCCGATTTCATCCCCCCCCCCCACCTCTCTCTCTCTCGCTGTCCTCTGAAAGCCTTCGTCCTCCCACCCTCCCCCAGCTACCCAGAAGTTTTCTGGTCGCACGACTTCAGCTTCTGTATTCATAAATCTATAAGATGCCACTTTGTGTTTAGCCCCCGGAGTCGGCAAAGTGAGACCAGTGTCTGTCTGAGAGCAGAGCCTCAGACAGACGCCTCCCCCACCTCTCTCTCTCTCTCGCTGTCCTCTGAAAGCCTTCGTCCTCTCCTGGACTCCTTGGGCTTCCCTTTAGGTTGTGTTGTTCTCCCCCAGAGACCCCCCCCCCTGCGCTGTCTGAGTCCTGAGTATCAACCAGGACATGACTGTCAGGTGGAAACCTTGAGAGACCACCCGGCGCTCACTGGGGGGACGGCGCAGGAGCCGTCGGCGTTGCCGTGTGCACTTACCGATTATGGATGACTACATGCCACAGTCGGCCCGATTTGTTGATCCGTGTCCGGTTGACGAGCGCATTTAGGCGTCCGACGCCTGGGAAATCCCCGCCGTCGTACCTCGCGGCCTGGGGTGAGCCGGTTGTGGTGGTGGTGCGCGTTTCAGGGTTGATGGAGTGAGGTGTCAAAAAGCCGAGCTCCGGACTCATTGGCCTTTTGCGACCACCTGCTGCTAAAGGAGCTAAAGGAGCTACAGGAGCCTCTCTAATAACTCGCATGATAGCTGTTGACTTCCAACGGGACGCGATGCCCGCTAATCCACGCGTTGCTCCTGATTAATAAGACCACATTACCCACAACACCCCAGGGAGTGCAGGGGATATGTTCACTGGAGTGTTCTGGTGCTGCAGCACTTGTACAGGTTTAGTTGTTGTCTCTGTTCGGATGGTCTGGCATCGCGGCCGTGTTGGCTGATGATGGCTCATCCGCGACTCTGTTCATCGTCGCGTCATTGATGAGCCGGCGTTTTGGGTTCCTCTCCTGGCAGGTACTTCATCGATCGACACACGGACCTGGAGAGGCAGTTCAACATCAACGTGGACGACGGGAAGATCACCCTGGCCAAGCCGCTGGACAGGGAGACGGACATGTGGCACAACATCACCGTGACCGCCACGGAAGTCCGTAAGTGACTTTAAAATCCACACACACACACACACACACACAGGCTTTAAAGGGGCCCTATTATACCGTCGGGTGTTGGAGTGATTGGCCATTACGAGCCGCTTCAAAATTGTCAAGCGACTATAATTGTCATTTTGACATCGTGACATCACGAGCGGGAGTGTCCACCGAGATGTACGATGACTAGATCAGTCTACCAGTCGATACAGTCCACTGGGAAGGCTGCTAAAGTGATCTAGTCATTATACATCTCGGTGGACACTCCCACTTGGGTGGTCACTGTGTCACAATTATAATTTTTGTCAAATGACAATTTTGAAATCGCTCGTAATGGAATCACCTTCATACCTGGTAGGGTAATAGGGCCCCTTTAAGAATGCTGACAACGAAGAGTCTACTGTGATTGGCCATTCCCTGATAATTACAATTCCGAACAAAGAGGCTAACCGAGGTTCTCAGGTTTTACCTGAACAGTCTGTTTCCATGTGTTGAAATGAGCACAGCCAGTGGCCAATGCTATGTACAATCGTGCGGCAACATTACCGGCCCTTTATTGGGTCCTGCTGTCTAATTGCTCAGAGAGTGCGGCACAAACAATTTGCGTTTGAATTCGCAGGGGGCATTAAATATGTTCATTTGCTGAGTTTTGATTGAATTAAACAGCTCAGTAGTCAATTTGCGGAAGTGCGAGAACATTAAAACCGATCAAGTAAACCGTTCTAAAGACACGCTCCGTGGTGGATTGCTCTAACGCCAGCATCCATTACGGATTAAGGAACATCTGCAAAGCGCAAAAAACTCCCTCGCTCTGTCGCAGGATCTTGCCGAGCCGCCGACAGCCGCGGCCATATGTCGGCTTTATTTGCATACAGATTGTTTTGAGAGGGGGGCTGCATGTCGCGATAAAAGTTAATGTTCCCTTTAAAGCTATCCGGATCGGAAATTGACATTGCCGGTTGTAACTTTCTTTTCGTTATCTCTTCTGACTGTAGTCTCACTTTCTTACTCCAACCCGCCGCCGCCGCCGCCGCCGCCCCCCCCCCACTCTCTCGCACTATCACTGCCATTTCTTAATCAAAGGAAACACAAGTTAATTGTCTAAATGCGCGCGAAAAACACAATAATCGCCGTGTTGCACCGCCGCCGCCGCCGCCGCCGCCGCCGCCGTACAGCAGGTCGCTCGGCGCCACCGCCGTCTGTTTGTCGACGCGGGAATGTGGTTCGGTTGATAAGGTGTCTCGTCACACACACACACACACACACACACACACACACACACATACATTTAGACCAGCTTTTTT
>PIJE02001818.1:12500-30000 GCA_002895965.2 Coryphaenoides rupestris
CCTCTCCCAGTCTGTCAATAAGTCTGCCTCTCTGTCGGTGGATGCCTGTCTGTCTGTCTGTCTGTCTGTCTGTCTGTCTGTCTGTCTGTCTGTCTGTCTGTCTGTCTGTCTGTCTGTCTGTCTGTCTGTCTGTCTCACGTGCAATACTTCTTCTCTGTATTATCCGTTGCTACCATTACCTTTCATCATCATGTGCAATATTCTTAATATTCTTTGTATCATGTGCAATACTTCTTCTCACCATTATTATTATTATTATTACCCGTCGATTATTACCTTGTAATATTACCTTTCATCATCATGTGCAATATTCCTCGTGTGCAATACTACTTCTCATGACTACTTCTCAATACCATTGCCAACTTGTTTTGCTGACTGAATATCTGACCTATATTTTTATATTTTTATATTTTTCTGAGGCTTATTCACTTTAAATTTGTAAATTTGTGATTTGATTTTTCAATATTCTATTGTTTATTTCTCTATGGTTCATTATTCTATTGCAGTGCAACCTCTGGCACAAGAATGTCCTTCGGGATTAATAAAGTTTTACCTTATCTTATCTCTTATTTGCCCAGTGGTGTCTCACCCAGTCTATCTGTAACCATTGACCAGGGAACCACAGCCAGATCTCGAGGGCCATCGTAGCGATCAGAGTAATGGACATTAACGACAACGCCCCTGAGTTTGCCACCGAGTATGAAGCCTTCCTGTGTGAAAATGGAAAACCTGGGCAGGTAAGGAACCGGGGGACATCCATCAAACCTGGCATTTCCTTTTCTCTCTTATTTGCTGTCCCTCTCTCTCTCTCCTTTCTCTCTTTCTTCCTTCCTACCTCTCTCTCTCCATCGACATCTACCTCTCTCTCTCTCTCTCCTTTCTCTCTTTCTTCCTTCCTACCTCTCTCTCTCCGTCGACATCTACCTCTCTCTCTCTCTCTCCCTCCCTCTCTCTGTGTAGCTCTCTCTCTCTTTCTCTCTCTCTCTCTCTCTCTCTCTCTCTCTCTCTCTCTCTCTCTCTCTCTCTCTCTCTCTCTCGCCCCTCCCTCTCTCTGTCTAGCTCTCTCTCTCTCTCTCTCTCTCTCTCTCTCTCTCTCTCTCTCTCTCTCTCTCTCTCTCTCTCTCTCTCTGTGTCTAGCTCTCTCCTCCCCCATAATGATTGGATGTGGTGAATATAGCCTATTTATTTCACTGTGAAACTATGGAGGTGGGGACGCAGTCCTTTCTCCCCCGGCAACATTCCTCCCTCCCTTGACACGGTGTGTGTGTGTGTGTGTGTGTGTGTGTGTGTGTGGGTGTGTGTGCGCATGTGTGTGTGTGTGTGTGTGTGTGTGTGTGTGTGTGTGTGTCTGTGTGTGTGTGTGCT
Source organism: Coryphaenoides rupestris (assembly GCA_002895965.2). Taxonomy (NCBI): domain Eukaryota; kingdom Metazoa; phylum Chordata; class Actinopteri; order Gadiformes; family Macrouridae; genus Coryphaenoides; species Coryphaenoides rupestris. The sequence goes on from PIJE02001818.1 coordinate 13,866, forward strand.
GTGTGTGTGTGTGTGTGTTGTGTTGTGTGGTGTGTTGTGTTGTGCTGTGTGTGTGTGTGTGTGTGTTGTGTTGTGTGTTGTGTGTGTGTTGTGGTGTGTGTGTGTTGTGTTGTGTTGTGTTGTGTGTGTGTGTGTGTGTTTGTGTTGTGCTGTGGTGTGTTGTGTTGTGCGTGTGTGTGTTGTGTTGTGTGTGTGTGTGTTGTGTGTTGTGTGTTGTGTTGTGTGTGTTGTGTGTGTGTGTGTTGTGTTGTGTTGTGTTGTGTGTGTGTTGTGTTGTGTTGTGTTGTGTTGTGTTGTGTTGTGGTGTGTTGTGTTGTGTTGTGTTGTGTTGTGTGTGGTGTGTGTGTGGTGTGTGTGGTGTGTGTGTGTGAGTGAGAAGGTGGGCAGGGGGAGCGTGGAGGGAGGCAGTCAGAATTGATCAGAGGAGATCATAATTCAAGACTTGCCTTTCATGTCCTCCTCCAGATGGCTGAGTCCTTCCTCCGCAGCCAAAAGCCCAGACGAGTACGAAGCATTTTCCTTTCCATCAATCGAGCGTTCGAGAGGACCCACAATGTGCGTCGCTCTCTGAATAGAACCGGAGACAAAAGACAAAGGAGCGAGGGGAGAGGGGGTGTGAATGAAATAAAATGAAATAAATATATAAAAAATAAATAGATAAAGGAACCACTCCTGGAGGCGCTGCAATTCTAATTTCCAATCAATCATAAAGACATAGATCACGATAAGACCCGTGATGACAGATCGGCGGATTACACGGCGGAGCCAACAGGGCCCCGAGTGTGCGGCAGACGAGACAGACCTTCCGTTGATTAGAATCTCAAACTCCAGGGGGGCGGGGCCTATATATTATTATTGATTATTATTATTATTATTATATCATCTGCCCAAAAATCATCTGAAAAAAAAAGATCATTGAATCGTCTTCGCTGCGTCTGCGTCTGCGGCTTCAGCTGCTCGCCTCGTTGGGCCTCGTTTCCTCGTCTCTTACGTGTCTCCGTTTTGTTGGTTGTTTGTTTGTTTGTTTTTCCGTCTCGTCCGCCGTGGACACGCAGGTGATCCAGACCATTAGCGCCGTGGACAAAGACGACCCCATCCAGGGCCACTACTTCGACTATCGCCTCGTCCCGGAGATGCTCAACAACCCCAATTTCACCATCAAAAATAACCAAGGTGAGGAACACGAGAAAATTGGAATTTGATTGCAAGGTTGTTGGAGGCAGACAATGCAATGTGCTGCGAAATGTCTCCGTTCTCTCTCTCTCTCTCTCTCTCTCTCTCTCTCTCTCTCTCTCTCTCTCTCTCTCTCACCCACCCACTTTCTGTTGTTGTTGTTGTTGTTGTTGTTGTTGTTGTGGTTGTGGTTGCTAGCCCTTCTCCCGAGGGGTGTTAGCCGTACTGGAGATGAAATGTGGCGTAACAGTGTACGCTCGCGGTAAGCAGATGTGAAATTGTCTGGACACCGGCATTTCTTTACTCCCCAGTGCGTGTTGAGGCAAACTAAATGAATAGGATCCAAACGACTCTCTCCTCCTCCTCCTCCTCGTCCTCCTCCTCTTGCCTCGTCCTCCTCCTCCTCCTCCCGTCGTCGTCGCCGGCTGACTTCCTGGGAGCTATTCTGGCACCGCAGATGGCGCGGCCGTTTATTTGCTAAATACTCCGATTGCGCCTTGTTGAGGACACTCGCTACCCACACAGTTTTCTTCAAATGTCTCCGACACGTGAGAACGAGCGGATTTTAAAGCGAGCGGAGGCGCGCTCTTTATGTCGCTCCCGTCGTCTTATTTAATGAAAATAAAATAGAGCGTCCGCGTATGCAAATGAAATGAAAAGGTGTTTGTGTCGTGGGAGTCAATTAATCCGATTGTCATTCGTTGGATTGCTTAGAGACCTCGCCACCAATGCAGCGGCACGTTGCATATTGTATTATTTCAAGTATTTCCTTCGGGATTAATACAGTTTTATCTTATCCTGAGTAGTGTAGAGCTTTATAACGTTATATAACTATAAAACTATTATAACGTCTCTATTAAACCATGAACCGGCTCTGACATCGGAGCATCTTCCCGGCGATGTCGGTCAGTTCGGTGTTCAACGCTTTCATCGTAACGGCGTCGCGAAGAAACGCACAAACATAACCTCGGCGGCGGAAGAAAGTTCAAGTGGACGCCGACCGTATCGACTAGCATCCGGGTAAACCGATTGAATGAAACATTTACCATCACATCAGCGAACGTACGTGTTCATTGATATTACATCCGGTCGCATGAGTTTCCCGTATTGACTGATAGGAAGGCGATAAGGCGCACGGGGGGACATAAAGCTTCACGTCGAGCTGAACAGAAAGAGAACATCGCTGTGGCGGATGGGAAATAGTTTTTCCCGTGAAGGGAAGGAAAAAAAAACGACATTACTATTCAATCAGGTCTGTAGGATATGTAAATGTTTGAACAAGGAGGGCCTCTCTCACCCCCTGACTCCCAGAGTTTGAAAAGGACGCTCGCAGAGAGACAGACAAAGGTTAGACCGACTGACATTTTTTTTTTTCTCAGGGCGATTTTTCCTCCCTTCCCGGCCGCCCCCCCCCGATTGGAGACCAGCGGGGGTGGAGGGGGGGGGCGGGGGGGAGAGAAGAAGAACAACCTCAGGCAGTGGGAGTAAAGGAGGACGAGGCGGCGGGGGGAGCGTCGGCTGCGGAGCCGTTTGATAATGCGAACGGTGCGGTCGAGGAGCATTTAATGAGGAGACGGCTTCACACAGAAGCGCCATCAGAAGGAGCAGCTGGCACCTCCGTGGGTCGACATGTGGCGTCTTCTGAGCGCCGGCGTCTTCCCCCCCCTCCCCACCCCCCATGGGGGGTGGGGGGGGGGGGAAGACGCCGACGCTCAGAAGGCCCGGGAGCCACAGACAAAAACCTCAGGTCTTTCTCTCCTGGGGGGGGGAGACGCCCACCACCCCGAATTAGGACTCCTCCCCTCCCTACCCCCCCCCCCCCTTGTTGCCATGGTGGCCCCCGCCATCGTCATCAACGTCGCGACACGACAGCGTCGACGACGGCGGCAGAGGCTGTGGGGTTCCGATGATGAAATGCTGATGACTGATCTGACATCGCTGACATGAGTTCAAGTTCATTCGGGTTGATGGTTGATTGTTGTTACTTCCTTGTCGGCCGCTTCCTCCTCCTCCTTCCTCCTCCTCCTTCCTCCCTCCTCATCATCTCAGACAACTCCATCAGCGTGCTCGCCAAGCACGACACCTTCCGGCGGCAGAAGCAGGAGATGTACTTACCTGCCCATCATCGTGACGGACAACGGCCACCCGCCGCTCAGCAGCACCAACACGCTGACCATCCGCGTGTGCGGCTGCAGCAAGGACGGCGTGGTGGCAGTCGTTGCAACGTGGAGGCCTACGTGCTGCCATCGGCCTCAGCATGGGCGCACTCATCGCCATCCTCGCCTGCATCATCCTGCTGTTAGGTGAGAGACCGGGGTTTATTTTTTTATTTTGTTTTTTTTCCAACGAGACACAATGCGACCCAATAGCTCCCGGGCCCCCGTTGAGGTACGACCAGGGGTGTAAAAAGTACCCAGAAGTATACTTAAAGTGAAAGTATGGGTTACCGTCTCAAAATCTTACTCAAGTAAAAGTCAGAAGTATCTGGCTAAAAACACACTGGGAAGTCGTTGAGCATCTCCGGGACGAGGCGATAGTCGAAGTAGTGGCCCTGGATGGGGTCGTCTTTGTCCACGGCGCTAATGGGCCGGGCTTAATAAAGTGCGGCCGCAGGCTTAATCACGTTAACGTTAGTTCGGCCATGAGAAACAAATACACTAAATTTAAACATTGTTTGGACCTGCGAGATTTTTATCTTTGTACTTTTGTAGCCTCTGCATGTTTACCCGTAAGAGTAAAGTATGTTTTTTTTCTCTGAAATGAATTGAGTAAAAGTACAAGTATACAAATCTAATATATACTCGAGTAAAGTACAAATCCCCAAAAACAGTACTTAAGTATTGTAACGAAGTACAATTACTCAAGTACTTTACACCCCTGGGTACGACGCGGCGCTTTTTAGTCCGAGGAAAGTAGAGACGTTTCAGGATATGCTTTTATATCTGAGCTTATGTGCTTTTGTCTGTGCTTGTATGTTATTGTCTGTGCTTGTATGTTACTGCTGTATGCTTATGTGCTCCTTTTGTTTTAATGGTTTTTTTCTATATACCATCAACCTGCCAGGGACTGCAAAAATAGCCCGTATGGCTAAATCTGGCACGTTTTTTTATTATTTTTTATAACTTTATTTTTCAAAACCAGAAGCACCAAAGTGACTTATATAAATGACAGTTAACAAGAAACAAAAGAAATAATAATAAACTGAATGACTAATGAATAAAAGTGAATAAAAGCACACACACGCACTGCTAGTGTAAGAATATTACTGTGCTGAAGGTGAACACATTTTTACGACATTTTGCACCAAAGCCATGTTGAGTATTGCTGCTCTTACTTGTCACTTTTTACTTTTTACTGTACTTACTGGGTACTGTCTTACTGTTTAGAGTTGTTTTAGAATTCATGTTTACAAGTGAATACTGTACGAGTGAATGGGGAGTAAGCATTCCATTGTACTGGTTACATAATGGCAATAAAGACATTTTGAATGTTAACATTAATAATAAAACATAAGATAATGAACAATATACAAAATACAAATCTGGCACATTTACATGATGACTGCATGATGTTAATTAATGTGCATTGTCCCTTGTTAAATAAAAAAAACCAAACAATATTCCCTTCCTTCCTTCCTTCCTTCCTTCCTTCCTTCCTTCCCTCCCTCCTTCCCGGCGCAGTGATCGTGGTGCTGTTCGTGACGCTGCGGCGGCACAAGAACGAGCCGCTCATCATCAAGGACGAGGAGGACGTGCGGGAGAACATCATCCGCTACGACGACGAGGGCGGCGGCGAGGAGGACACGGAGGCCTTCGACATCGCCACGCTGCAGAACCCCGACGGCGTCAGCGGCTACCTGCCGCGCAAGGACATCAAGCCCGACCTGCAGTTCATGCCGCGCGCCGGCCAGCACTCGGGCCCCAACGGCGTCGACGTCGACGAGTTCATCAACGTACGGCTGCACGAGGCGGACCACGACCCCGCGGCGCCGCCCTACGACTCCATCCAGATCTACGGCTACGAGGGGCGCGGCTCGGTCGCCGGCTCCCTCAGCTCGCTGGAGACGGCGTCGTCGGACTCGGACCAGAACTATGACTACCTCAGGGAGTGGGGTCCGCGCTTCAGGAGACTCGGGGAGCTCTACTCGGTGGGCGAGAGTGACCGAGAGACTTGACACCTTTCGTTTGGTTCGTAGGGGAGGTGGGGGGGGGAGCGAAGAATTGAGGATAAAAAAAAGACCCTTTGGATTTTCTTTGTGTCCACGTGTGTATTGAACATACTGTGGTGTGTGTGTGGGGTGGGGGGGGGGGGGGCGTGGCGGCTTTTAGTAAGTTGTTTTAAAATAAAAAAACACAAAAAACAGAAGAGGATAATATCACGACGGGCCACCATTTTGTATTCTTCTTAGGATGGGGTATAGCAATCATCATGAACTGCATCAAGCGCATTGTGAGTGTCGAGCCAAACTTAACCAGTGTCTTTATTAGGAGATCTATGATTCTTGTGGAGTGTATCTTAGAATCTGTCGTGGAGTGTCTAGCGGTGTTTTGGGTGTTTGTTATTTCCTGTGACTCCCCGGAGCTTACAGATCCTATGATTGCTGGTGATTGATTTGATTGCCCACCCGGCCGCCCCCACCCCCCCCCCACCCCCAACGGTCGAATGAACAAAAGGGGCGTGTTTAGGGGGGGGTCTTTTTTGTATTTATTTTCCCCGTATTTCCCCCCCCCCCCCCCCGATGCTTGCTCAGACACCATGCACCCATGTGGACGACGACGACGACGACGACGCTGAATCACTGGAGGTCGAGACGATGGGACCGCGAGGCGAGGCGAGGCGTTCGTCGTCACCTGATCTGGAGGGAGGGAGGGAGGGAGAGGGAGGGAGGGAGGAAGGGAGGAACACTGTAAAAGCAATACTATGGCCTACATTACAACGATGAATGTACGTATGATTTGAACAGCGACAGCGGAACGACAAACTGCTAACAGATATTGGCTTTAAGGTGAATTTGTTATCGTTTGATATGTTTCTCTGGAGGCCACATTTATAAAAACTGTCGGAAGCCCGGGAAAGGCTTTGCTTTATATAAATCTTTGTAAGTACATGCTCCAGGTTTGGGTCGCAAAGTGTCAACTAGCCTATAAAAGACAAAAAAAAAAAAAAAAAACAGAAATGTAGAAACTTTGAGGCCTTCTTTTTACAGAAGCAAACACTAAATACAATTGTAATCAAATGTTTTTTGACAACAAAATGTGTTGGTTCTTCATAATTGTTCTGAGTTTTTGTATATCTGTTCCTATTGGTTTTCTTTTTTCTGTGCTGGGAGTGGGGTGTTCTTAGATGATTTACCATTTTAGCTGTTCTCAACCCACTGAAACACTGTTGAATAAGAAAAACCGAACCTCGTGACGCGAGGGACCTGCAGTTGATGAACATATCTTAGACGTGAGGCGAGCGGGGGGAACGAGCGCGCCGCTGCAATAATACAGATTATCGACTCACGGGAGTGCGCAGCAATGAGACTTTTTCCTTTTTTTTCCTTTTTTTCCGCCGCGAGAGACAAACACTCACGACGACGTGTAAGCGAAGATATACGCCGTTATATATCCGCAGAGATTAGACCAGTGACCATCCGAGCACAATAGCTGGAACGATGACCCGACGTGAAAACGATTGCGATGAATATTCCAAAATCCCCGTCCGAAAATGACCAATTGTTTTTTTTCTTTTATTTATAACGAAAACAAACAAAAAAAAGATTGCGTCCACGGCTGAGGACGCCGGTGAGCGACGCCGGGCGCAGACCGTGTGCTTCTGTTGTGATGGCGCCGTGTGGTGATCATCGGTTATGATATTTAGACCGCGAGAAAAAACGCTTGCATTGTACATAGTTACCGCTGACGTCATCCGCTTCCGACGAGGCGGTAGGTTTTGTCTCTGCACGATCGCTCTCGCACACGACGGCCGTCTCGGCGGCGGGACACTCACAGTTATATGCGTACGCGTATACAAACCTTGTACCGACACAGTATTATGGCAGTTCTCCGTAGACTAAACCCGTGCTTCAACTTAGTCCCGATGTGCAGATCGTAAATTTTCTACTACTGTGCTTTAAGGCTTATAAATGTGTATGTTTGATTATTTACTCCCCTATACTGTAATCTAAGATACCCTGTATTGTTTCCTACTTTGTGAAATATATTTTTATAAATATCACCGAATGAGCGTGGTTTTGTCCTCAAAGAGAGATGTGGATCCGCATGTACGGCATCGGGGTTGAAAAAGGATTTGTTGAATTGCCCTTCCTCATTTTTGAGGGTTTTTTTTGGCGTAATGTGCAGTTCAAAAAGTGGCCGGTTATTATAATTATATATATTTGGCAGCGTGTTCATTTTTGTATTTTTACAGAAAACGCCGTCCTCGGACGAACTGCTCCGAAGTAAAAGACGACCAAAGTAGTCGTGTTCCGCTATCATCCTAAAGCCCTGAAAAAAAACACATTGCTGAGGAAAGAGGAACAGATTAACATTCAAATACTGTATGTCAGCCATCTTTTTTCAGACATTCCAGACATTTTCTTCAGTCAGATCCGCTATCAGTGACGAGTCGCTTCTATTTGTAAGAAAACATAGATGTTAGATGTTAAGGACAAACTTTACCAATTTGACATTATGAATTTTGGATGATTTGACTTTTAAAAGCATAGAAAGTATTTGTATGGACGTGTGCTCGGCGCGGACGTTCCTACGCAGCGACAATTGTGATGGATTCACCAGAGCTGTCAGCTGTAGAACAATGGCCGTCTATTCTGAAACGATATGAGATATTGGGAAAATATATTCCGCATGGTTATAAGAAACGCAATGAAATCTGAAAGACTATTCACACGATCCTCATTGTTGCAAACTGTCAGCCATGTTTCATTCGTGGTTTACAAAGGATTCCTTGATCTTGAACCCATTGCAGATGAATCAGTGCTTTTCCCAAGAAGACAAATAGGATAAAAGTATTAAGACACCAGAATAACATCATTTGCTGAGTAATATTGATTGATAACAATCTGTGATGTTTTGTCTCCCCATACAATTTTGCATTCTTTTGCAGATTGGCGTCGGTTTATTTGTCCTTCATTTGATACCAGACACTCTGAGCTAATCTTGTTGAGAGATTAAACTTTTCTTTTGGCTTCATCTGATATTAGCACGTCTCTGAAGAACCGGAGCCCCTTGATATTCCACGTTGCAATCGTCTGTCCCGGATTGAACTCGCGCGACACACCGCAATGAATATTAATTTAAATGCACGTACACACACATTGGGATCACAGAGAGAATGTGCAGCACAGAAACATACACACACACACACACACACAATGACCCACGTGCACACACACACACACACACATACACAATGACCCACGTGCACACACACACACACACACACACTCACACACACACATACACACACACACACAGATACACAATGACCCACGTGCACACACACACACACACACACACACTCACACACACACACACACACACACACACACACATACACAATGACCCACGTGCACACACACACACACACACATACACAATGACCCACGTGCACACACACACACACACACACACACACACACACACACACACACACACACACACACATACACAATGACCCACGTGCACACACACACACACACACACACACACACATACACAATGACCCACGTGCACACACACACACACACATACACAATGACCGACGTGCACACACACACACACACACACTCACACTCACAGACACTCGACGGCATACGTCTGGCCAAACTCCGGGCGGGTCTGGAAGATGCAGGAGTGCCTTAAACCTGCAGTCCTTCTGCAATCTGTCTGATGGGCTGCAGGGGACGGTACCACTGGTTCAAAAAGAAGTCTGATTGTACGGCGGCGGATGTGAAAATGACCCTGAGCTCTCACTTAATGTATTCAATCGTAAAAAAAAATGTGTCTCAATCGCTCCTTTCAAATCTTACTCAATACATGCTTTAGAGCGTCGCTTGCAAGTCCGTGTTTTCGTCCTCGAACTTCGAGACCCGCCCGTTCGGAGTGTGTTTTCACTTCATGAAAGATAATTGTCATGTCTTGGTCGCCCACGCTCTCGTCACTTCCGTCTGCTGATAGCAGAGAAACCAAGACGGCGAGACGGCCAAATCCCAAACATGAACGTCTCAGGGCCGTAAGGCAGGCATCACGGGCCACGGTGAAAGCTATTACGTCGGGCCCTAGTGCACGCTAGTTACTAATTATGAAGCTCGTTACCTTTAGGCATATGATGAACGTCGACGTACATATTAGCCAGCGATCATCACCGCATGGCACAAAATACCACGGAAATTAAGAAATGATTCATTTAATCGACGTTGTTTTTAGAGTTTATGTCGAATAAAAATATAACTTAGTTGTAGATTCTGCTACTCTGCTACAACTACAACATAATAGAAATAGGTTTGCCTTTTTTGAGGGCAGTTCTTTGAAAACAGGCGTGTTCCCGAGGGGGGGGCAATCTGAGTCACTCACCGGGGGCCGGCTCTCTCTACGACCCCCCGACCCAGGGCCCCCTGCACTGCCTGCACTGCCTGTATGTACGGCCCTGTCATGACATACAAACATGAGCACCTGGCCGGCTGCATTTAATGATCTACTTTGTATTCCTTTGCCGTTCACACTATTATATACACGACCGATATCAAAACTGTAGACGTTTGTAGACCTTGGCTTTAGTAAAAAAAAAAGATCTTGTGAAAGGTTATTATAATGTTAGAGACCTGCCAAGAAACACAGTTAACGGGCAAATATTCCCAGACTAAGCGATGGAATAAATTGTTGCCCCGGAAGGTGCAACCCCGGCAGGTCAGCGGCGGACTCATTTGCAGTCTCGTCCCCGACGCTCCCCTCGGCCGCCGCGTACGGCTGCAGGTCTGACAGAGGTTTGCTTAACTAAACACTAAATCAAATTATCTTTTCACTTTTTGTCACATTGTGGAAGTGTGTCCCTCCGGCGACAACCTTGTCCACTTGTTGTCGCCCGCTGATAGGCGCCGGATCTGCGGCAGCATAGCCGGTGGCTCTGAAATACGCTCGGGGGTGGAAACTGTAATTACCTCGGACCGGTATTAGCGGAGCAAAACTGAAAAAAAAAACTTAATTCAGAATATAAATTAAGAGACACTTTCTTGCTGTCCTCTTCAGCGAGATACCGTTTCAAAGCCTGGCTTTCAAGTCTGGCTTCTGAGATGCAGTTACCAATGACATAGACCACAATTATTATATCACTTTGTAAAGAAATGGATAAATAAATATACAAAAATACACATCCAACTTTTTTAAAAAGTTAATAAAACTTTCATCTAAATCCTGAGGGAATTATAAAGAAAAACAAATGTATCTTTGATTTATATAATCAACAAGATAACCTTAAATGCAAGCGATAAATTAATGAAATTACAAAACAACGTCGTTCCTTATAACTAAATTAGCACACTTTGATCTCCTTGAGAAGCTGGGAAAATTGAATATGAAAGGTAAATATAAACTCTTTAATCAGATGCAACTGCAGCTCAACAATCTCATTAGCAGGATCTGTAGTTATTGGCGAGGAGATAATGATCGCAAAGACAATAAACACAAACAACAAAAATGTAAATCGGAATTGGACGGTTGACTGGACTAACAGAGTTCAGGCCCATTAAAGACTTTGCTTTCCTTGCACAGAACATTAATCATGCTGATGGTCTCCCCTTCATGTCTTTTCACCATTGGTCACCAAACTCACACACACACACACACACACACACACACACACACACACACGCACACACACACACACACACACACACACACCACCATATGGCTGTGGCTGCCGATCTAATTCATTCTCCTGACGTCTTTGTAAAGTTTTGGGCAAAAATGAAAAAGTAAACAACGGAAAAACTCCCAATGGCTCAGTGGTTCACCAGTAAGTTAACATACAATAAGAGCTGCGCCAACGGAGCCGCTTTGAGAGGAGATCAACGGCGCGGCGCTAGCGTTGCCATGCTGCTCGTCCAGCCGTCATCCCCCTTTGTGAAACAAAAAACTATTTGGAAAGAAACAGATGAATCAAACGTAATTTAAGTGATCTAAGATGTATTTTATTTGCTTATTTCTTTAACAAATTGAACATAACACTGAATAATAACTGCCAAATTCTGCTATTATGTCATAAAAATGAAGTATTTAATGACTTTCACCGAATTAAAAAAATAAAATGCTGCTATTTCTCAAATTGGAGAAGGTCTGGGTTCACTTAAGGACACGGAGACGGCTTGCCGCTGACATATTACTGGTGATCATGCTCTGTGAATTGTACAATTGACCCGTTGTCTGCCAATTAGCATTAATTAGCTCCTTTGTTTGGCGGATGGAGAAGCGAGTGAAAGCAGCCCCATGAAAGCTCCGGTCTTGGCAAACTGCATCACTACCTCCGCACTAAACAAAACTGCAACTGATGCCGACTCCCGTCTCTCTTGTCTCGTCCAGAGATCTCAGGTGAGGCTAGCGACCGATCATAGCGCTGAAGCGAGAATCCTACGAGCCTGTTGGACACATTTACTCCACCGGTGTTTTTCGTTCTAAAACACTACCTTTGGGAACGCGTAGATTACTGTTTTACTCTCAGCCAACGAGCATTTATTTTGGTTTTAAGTCGTCGTCACGAAACTATTCCGAAGTGTTGGATGACGACGGTGTAATTACTGTCACCTTCGTTGGATTCGCATATTTTAACGTTGCTGTTTGACTGTGTGTAATTTAAACCACGTCACTTCGTGTTTAGGGAGGCATTAGCGTGTAAAGCCCCTTTCACAATTTCAGCATCAAGGGGCTTTAGAGGCCCACCTATATAAAGCTGGCAGCGCTGCCTCCATGCAGTCAGGGCAAAAAAACATTTGGACGTTTATTTATTTTTCCTTACAAATTATTATATTTTCGACTGTTGATGACTTATACAGCGGAGACCATTTTCCTTAGTGGAAGCGGCTACTGGGCTTTTAAATCTAAACCTGCAGTGTCCTTGGATGTTCGTGGATCAATTGTACGGGCGTCTGTTTAGGCAGACTGGTCAGGGTGGGCCCAGTCAGGTCACTGGTTGCAGCGCAGGACCAGTTGGATGACGTCTTTAAGAGACACGTGCCGTCCTGGGCCCCTGCAGGCAGCGCCGGGTGAGTGGGATGCTCGGCAGCAGCGCTCAGCCGTTGCTAGATGAGCGCCGCGAGGCAGAGCTCAGCTCCTGTTATTCTTAGACTTATTATTCTTTCTATATTATTCCCGACCAACTTTGGCACCTATCGCCCACAATTTCCAGATTCCATTAAAATTCAAAAAAATGCATCTTGGCTTGGAATCACACTGTATTATATATATATATATATATATATATACTGCATATTTTATATTTGTATAGTTTAACATTTTATAAAGGAAGTTTGCAGTCTGGCCATTGAAAATTCACCTACTTCAGACTTCACCTTTAAACTTTTCAAACATTTAAGAAATCATCACATTTTGATCGACTCAAAACTGATTTTTTATCTATTTTATACTTGAGTATACTTGAGTATCAGCATTCAACAATTTTATTTGTATATCATTTGTGCATATTTTCACTTGGTTCTGATTTCCATTGAGTCTTGCAAGCGAGCTTTAACAAAAGCAAAGCATTTCGGACACCGTGGAGCCTGAAAACCTCAAACCTTCACAGAGAAACACGACGCAACACTTAAACCAGGGGTGTCAAACATGTGGCCCGGGAGCCGGATGCGGCCTGAAGATTTTAAACAGATTTTTGAACGGCATTCACGCAAAAGTATAAGCCTGACAATCACACTGTGTATTAAAACCAAAACATGCAGATGGTTCATTACTTTTTCCTTTAACTGAGTTTCATAGTTTTATTCCCGAGTACAAAGTGTGCCTCACCTGACCAGAGAATCAATACACTTGATGTAATACAATGTATAACAGAAAGGAATCAGAAAGTGTCAGGGGGAGGGTCGTGTTGTTTTCCAAGCCACAACTCGCTGCCCACCTGAGAGCTTAAGGAGTGAAACTCAATGGAATGAAACCACCTGCACCAAATCCTTTATTTAAAACCTTACAAGTGTTCTTGTAAGGGGAGCTGAGCCATAAGGATTTCTTGGCAGCAATAAATAAAAGTGTGCTCCATGTGCCACGTGAAATAATTGGTTCATTTTTGAAAAAGGAAGCTGTTTTTCACTGCAGAGTGAATCATAGTCTCTGGCTACACCTCTACATATCTACACCTCTACATATCTACACCTCTATCCCTCTACACAGCTACATCTCTACACATCTACATACACCTCTACATATCTACACCTCTATCCCTCTACACCTCTACATATCTACACCTCTATCCCTCTACACATCTACACCTATCTACACCTCTACATATCTACACCTCTACACCTCTACACCCTCTACACCTCTAACCCTCTACACCTCTACACCTCTACACCTACACCCTACATCTACACCTCTACACCTCTACCCTCACCCACCTCTACATACTACACCCTAACCATCTACACCCTACACCTCTACACCCTAACACCTCTACACTACACCTCTACACCTCTACACCCTACAACTACACCTACCCTCTACACTAACCTCTACACCCTACACCTCTACACCTACACCCTCTACAATCTACACCTCTACACCTCTACACCCTACACCCTCTACAGATCTACACCTCTACACTCTACACCACTACGCCTCTACACCTCTACACCTCTACATCTCTACACCTACGCCTCTACACCACTACACCTCTCACACCTCTACACCCTCTACACCTCTACACCTCTACACCTCTACACACTACCCTCTACACCACTACACCTCGACACGTCTACACCACTACCCTCTACACCTCTACACCTCTACATCTCTACACAGCTACGCCTCTACACCTCTACACCTCTACATCTCTACACCTCTACCCTCTACACCTCACACCTCTACACCTCTACATATCTACACCCTACACCTACACCTCTACACTCACTCTACACCACTACACCTCTACACAGCTACATCTCTACACCTCTACACCTACACCTCTACACAGCTACATATCTACACCTCTACACCTCTACATATCTACCATCTACACCTCCAGCTGGCTTCCCAATGAAACCATCATCATGAGCAAAGATGCGGCCACCGAACCGTCAAATTACAAGTTTAATACATTAGTTTACATTAGTAAAAGTAATACATTTTCATATGAATTTATATGGATATGCTAAAAATGTAGATATGTATATATTGTATGCAGCTCTGTATATTGCTCTGTACCACTTCCACTTACAGTTCTATGAAACAGCTCAAACCAAACAAGGGTTTTGATGAGGAAATTATGCATTTTTCAGGAGCAAATGTCTGCCTCTTGAGGTTTTTCTCCCTCTCTCTCTCTCTCTCTCTCTCTCTTCTCTCTCTCCCTCTTCTCTCTCTCTCCTCTCTCTCTCTCTCTTCTCTCTCTCTCTCTCACCACACACAACACACACACACACATGAATGTAGAAGATGTGACACATGTCCTACAGCTGCAGGTGTGAGTGCAGCTCTCCGCCCACTAGAGCCCACAGCACCGCACACTTTTTACTATTACATGAAGCAGCAGTGTACGTTATGGCCTCCATGGCACCACGTTTCTCTCCCTCCCTCTCTCTCCTCCCTCCCTCCCTCCCTGCCTATCTAGCTCTCTCTCTCCATCACCTTTGATTGTAGCATACATATTTCATGAACAATGTATTGTGGATGAGGCAGAGGCTAATCAACCTCGGAGCATGAGGTTGATTAGCCTCTGCCTGTGACCAAGGCGAGGAAACTCCACTGGACCAGAGATAAAGATTGTATTTCCTCGGGGAAGAGAGAGAGAGAGAGAGAGAGCGAGAGAGAGAGAGAGAGAAGAGAGAGAGGGGAAAAGAAGGGATGATTTAAAAAAGACAGCCAGACGAAATGTCCAGGTCAAATGTGGTGGCGGATGCCATGTAGAGAACACAACCTCTGAGTTGCTGAGTTGAGTTGAGTTGCGTTTACATTCACTGTGGAACCCCCCGCGGGCGCATCAGAAACACACACACACACACACACACACACACACACACACACACACACACACACACACACACACACACACACACACACACACACACACACGCCGCTGTGTCCTCAGACCCTCCATGCATCATTAAAATCAATCTCATTTTGACCTTCCTCTTGTTTGTTTTCTCCCGCGTTTGTGATTTCATGTCAACACGACATTCTGCCTCAACTTCACTCAGAGCCCAGGGTGTTGCCATCGGAGAGACCCCCCGGACCGGTTGGTTGACTGCAGGCCACCCACGGCGTCGTCGTCATTCACTTCACAGGACAGAAGGACGTCAGCTCTCCGTCGTTCCCCCGGATAGTTTCCCTGTAAGGTTCGTCTTTCATTGCTCTTCTAACGTCTTCACTTTGTCTCCCCTTCGTCTCTGAGATTCCTCGTGGTTTGGAACATGGCGTTTACAACGGACCGACATTCCCACGGAGATATATTTCAGATTCTGGGGAAAGCAGTTCTGAGATGAATCCATTTACAGCTCTGAGACGAATCGCCCATTTTACCCCCCGCGGGCCGAAAGAGGCAGAGCGGGAGTTCTAAGGTAATGGTCCAATCATTGCCCTTCTCTGGCCTAATTGTGTCCCTTGGGGAGACGGGCGGTCGGGGGGGGGACGGGGGGGGTCTCCACCTCTTGAGTTTTGTGTTTTCTTGAGTCTTATTTGGGCTCCTCCACGAGGCCTTCTCCTCCGTTCTCCCAACAACCACGTCACGAGTGGACCATTATCCCACACAA
>PIJE02001818.1:35000-40000 GCA_002895965.2 Coryphaenoides rupestris
TGTGTGTGTGTGTGTGTGTGTGTGTGTGTGTGTGTGTGTGTGTGTGTCGACAAAGGTCAAGCCTAAGCAACACCATCAACCATGTCACCGTCACGCACACAAACATTATGACATCATAATAACGCTGACTAGAAACTGAAAGATGTGTCAGTTTACGGCAGACCTGAGATAGACAGTTCAGCATTAAAACACTAAAAACGTTCACTTTTCTCAGTAGTTCCTGCTAGTGTTACTGCTAGTGCTAGTGTTACTGCTAGTGCTAGTGTTACTGCTAGTGCTAGTGTTACTGCTAGTGCTAGTGCTAGTGTTACTGCTAGTGCTGGTGGTTACTGCTAGTGCTAGTGTTACTGCTAGTGCTAGTCCTGGTGCTAATTGCTGGTGCTAGTGCTAGTGTTACTGCTAGTGCTGGTGCTAGTGTTACTGCTAGTGCTGGTGTTACTGCTAGTGCTAGTGTTACTGCTAGTGCTAGTGTTACTGCTAGTGCTAGTCCTGGTGCTAATGCCGGTGCTAGTGATAGTGTTACTGCTAGTGCTGTAGTGTTACTGCTAGTGCTAGTGTTACTGCTAGTGCTAGTCCTGGTGCTAATTGCTGGTGCTAGTGGCTAGTGTTACCTGCTAGTGCTGGTGCTTAGTGTTACTGCTAGTGCTGGTGTTACTGCTAAGTGTACTGCTAGTGCTCCTGGTGCTTGTTGCTGGTGCTAGTGCTAGTGTTACTGCTAGTGCTAGTGCTAGTGCTAGTGTTACTGCTGGTGCTAGTCCTGGTGCTAATTGCTGGTGCTTAGTGTTGTCTAGTGTTTGTTCTAGTGTGGACTTTCTGAGGAAGTATCTGTGACATTCTGTGAATGTCAAAATGATGTATATTTTTTAATTGATTTTATTTGTATTGCTCCCCTTTATATTTTTTTGACACTTTATTTTATCTTATACAGTTTTCTTTTGTTTAGATTTTTTTGTAACTTGTTAATATAGTTTTCTATTCTATTTCTATTTCTATTTGTATTCTTTTACAACTGCGGTCGGCTGTCGGGTGTTTTGCACGTAAGATTTTCACTCACTGCTTATACTTGTGTAAACTGTGAAGTGACAATAAAATACTTGAAACTTGAAACTTGAAACCTAAACAGAACAAATCAAAACAAACAATGAACACACATTGGAAAAACTACCCATCAGTTTCACCTGTAAGATACGATTTGAAGGATTACTTTAAGATTTTTCAATTTGGACCCTGCTTTCCCTTCATTTTGGGCCTTAAGCGATAAATGCCGACACCGATTTTTGAGACGTCTCCTTGAGCGAGACTCGGTTAGACACAATAACAAACAGACCAGATCAAGCGAAAGGTAAAACGAGAAGTTGTATTTCTCTGTAGGAATCCTTTCCATGTTGTTGTCAGACACTTATATTAACAATCTCAGGCTGTCAACGGCAAAAACGAGCACTTTAAGAGGATGTACATTAACGTTGTGCTGTTGCCCCAAAGGGGTACATAGCAGACGTTTCATGGCTGACTGCTGAAGAGTTCTCTTGCTCGATACCGGAACAATTTCAAAGCTGTTGTTGTCCGCTTTAGACACTCCAAGCCAATATGATGGGAAGATAAGGTCCAGGTGGGGAAATCCCTAAGTTATCCTCTAAGGACTACATGACCTTCATTTTCATACGAACAACCGTCTGGTAAAGAACTTCCAAACGTCCGACAGAGTTCCTCTCAGAGTTCACCGAGCGGGGAGGTGGGGAGCGGTGTTGCTATGACAGACCCGAAATGTTGGAGTAAAGTACATACCGGGAACAAAACTCCATTTTGTGTTGTGGAGAGACCGGGGCCTCCGTTGGCTGTGTGACTCGCTTGTGTTCGGTTTAGAGCGCACTTCGAAAACCGCCATGTAATTATTCATTGCCGGTCGCCGTGTCACATGCGAGCCTGAGCGCTCCGGGTCCACTCGACAAACGCACGCCTATGGGGCACAGTGTGTGTGTGTGTGTGTGTGTGTGTGTGTGTGTGTGGTGTGTGTGTGTGTGTGCATTCGATAGAGTGAGTGAGTGAGTGAGTGAGTGAGAGAGAGAGAGAGAGCACAGCAGAACCATCAGACACAGAAAGAGCGAGAGCGAGAGCCAGGGTCCTCCCCAAAGCATGTGCTAGTGGCACTGCGCCGCCACGTTACAGTCAGAAATAGGGCATTCGGGATGCAGACATTTTGTTAACATTGTTTTTTTCAGTGTATTGTTTCATTACTGAAACAACACATCGGTTAAAACACAATTTATCGGAATAATGCTTCAAAAAGCAACAGAACAATACCACACAAGTGCTGCGTGGAGGAAGCTTTCAGGTCCGACTCCGTTGCGGTGGAGCTTCCGACGTCGAGCAGATTTCACAGCAGACGCGTGAGAGTGCGAGGCTGCGTTGCGTAGTAGAAAGTGCAATCCGTCCCGGGAACATCGGAGTTCAGGGTCTCGTTTCTGTGTTTAATATAATGGGTCGCGATGGATTCCCTGCTGCGATGTCTGCCAAGTTTTTTGAGCGGTTGCGGTTGTGTGGCCGCGCTCTCGTCGGGAAAACACAACCGCACTGAAGTTCCAAACACGCCACGTGTGCTTTGAACGTATGTATGGGTGTACTTCAAATTAGCGTGAAGCCAAAAGGTGGTTTGTGCAAAAAGTTTCAATGGAATTTCACCGCAGCTCGCCAGCTGTCATTTTGCCAGATTTGTGTGCCATTTGGCCAGGCATTGAGCTAGCAATCTTTGTGCTACTAGTCTGCTTCCCTCACCTCTTGGCTGTCTACCTCCTAAGTTGCCCAGCGATCTTTCCTCCCAAGCACACTCTAATATAGGCAGCTTAAAACCACCCCGCTGCAGAGTGTTTCATATTAGCTCTGTGTGCACGTTTGACACCAAATGAATGAAAAGGCCATTACTGAATCGCCCTGTCGAGAAAATTATGCATTAATGTAATATCACTGCCGAGTAAAATGTACCAAAAATGTTCCTTATCTCAGCAATAAAAAATTCTAAAGACTTTTGTAGTGAATGAAGTATTACGGAATTACAGACGGAAACCAAAACCGGCGTATTACACAAAAAAAGGGAAGGGGAAGGGAGTGAAGCTAATGCGAGAAAGACACGGAACGCGAGGCTCCATGCATATGTATGGAGATGTGCACGCAATCTGTCATCCACGCGCGCTCTGTCATCCCTTCACTCCGAGGCTCTAAACCGGCCTATTTTGCAGCACCTTATCATTGTCAGAGCTGTTCATACAATCATTATCATGAATGGCCACTGGCCTCATTGCAAAACACATTCAATTATCTTCATGATCTATCACGTTTCAGCTGATCTACCTCAGGGGTCTTCAACCTTATTCAGCGCAGGGAGTCCTTGGTGGATTGAGAAGGAGACGACCCCCTTTACAGTCATATATATACAGTAGATATACAGTATGTATTTTCATAAAATACTGTTGCGTTTTATCCCCAGCCTTTAGGCCTAATCATTTATTCATAATGCCTCACTATGCGTCCGACTTTGATGCTCAGCAATGAGACATGTAGACATAATTAAAATCAACGTATCAGGCTCAAACTTTTACATTGTACATTTGATTTATTTATATTGTACATTCATTGGTTATGTGAGATAATTCCTCCTTTTAGCTTCAGCAACAAATCTCGATGGGCTGGCGGTCATGCTGAGTGACACATAGCTGTAGTCTATTCTTGGGGGAGATGGAGATGGCTACGGCCGCGCTCATTGGCCGACGCAGCTGCTCAGGTGGACCGTCGGCCAACCAATGAGGGAGGAGCTGCCAGCATAAAGGCTGCTCCATACTCCGCGGGAAGCAAGAACTTTGTTCTCGCACCCAGGGCTGCTAGAACTAGAACAAAGTTCTCGCAGCCCTGGACATTTCATACTCCGCGAGAACTCAAGTGCAGAACTCAAAGGCCCCGCCCACAGCAGCAAACTTCCACGCATTAACCACGGCCACTTCAAATTGACCAATCACACAATAGTTCTCGGACACGACGCGAGAACAAGCTGCGAGAACTCCTGAGCCAGGGCTGCGGGAACAAAATTACGTCATTTTTTTCTCGCAGCCCTGGGAGCGAGAAAAAAGTTCTCGCTTCTCGCGGAGTATGGATCAGCCTTAAGAGCCGCATCGATCGCACCTGTGCTCTCTCTCTCTCTCTCTCTCTCTCTCTCTCTCTCTCGCTGATTCCTGCTAGTATTACTACTGCTGCTAGTAGTTTTAGCCTGGAAGTCCTGTCACCAGAAGCCTTTAGGGCTGAGCCACCATTTGTTTGCCTTCTGTTTTTGTGCTCAGTTCGGGCACTGGGATTGGCCATTGTCTTTTTTGGCTGAGTTTAGATATAGCTCTTTTTGTTTGACGGTCGCCCTATTTTGGCCAAAAACAACTGCTTCCCTTTGCACATTTTTCTTCTGGCAATAAATGCACCTTTTTGTTTTCAGAAACCCAGTATCCGTCGCCTTGGTCAGTCCTTTGTCACCCCCCCCCCCCCCCCCCTCCGGTAGAAGGCCACTGATCTACAGGTCTAACCATTTTCCTGAATAGAAGTTAAGTGCATTGTGAGGCTCAGAATCATTTCAAGTTAAACACTATCGATCCCCGTTTAACTGTAGCTGTGGTTGACGCGCGGAGCAAAGCCTGCCGTGTCTGATCGTTAGTGCTCAAGGTCAGCGTGATAATTTGCAGTAAGTGTTTTTCATAATAAAAGCATGACTGGAACCGAGCCAGGGCAATTTCATAGACCTGTCGCGCAGTAAAACGGACTACAGGTTTGCTCAACGCCATTAAAGGAAAGCCGTAAACCGGAGACTAACTAAACACCAGCGCCGTCCGTGTAAATAATACAATAAGCGGCGCTAATGTAATGGGATTCTGGATAACGTCAATGCCGCACTCAGAAGTGGCCCTGTGATGATGTCTACTAGCAGAGTCTTGATTGTGTAGTCAGGTAATTAGTAACGCCGTTGATAC
>PIJE02001818.1:45000-47500 GCA_002895965.2 Coryphaenoides rupestris
ATGTATTCTGCGGTGTAGAAAACGGCCGAATGCCTTAAAAGCTTCGTCTCTCTCTCTCTCTCTCTCTCTCTCTCTCTCTCTCTCTCTCTCTCTCTCTCTCCATTTGGACACCATTTTATCGAGCAAATGGCTGAGTGACTCTTCCGCGGGTATTGATTCTATCCATCGCTACGGGCAAATGTTTAATTTACTTTCTGTGCTCGGCAGCCTCCGCCGAGCGCCATGTGTCGTTTGCGCAGCATTTAAGTGCCGGTATTTACTGGCACAAAACCATTTGCATAGCTCCCCGACATAACCCCCCCCACCCACCCACCCACCCACCCACCCTCCCATCCACCCTCCCATCCACCCTCCCATAGATGAGCCGAGTCTGTCGTTATACGGTCGGGAGTTGGGCTTCGCTCTGGGTGGCGTGCGAGTGGAGAAGCACTGTTTACTGCGTTAACGCTAACATAACGGCTTGTGTAATTGTATTGACAAGTATTGGCGAAATTAAAGTATGTTTTGCTTTCCTTCTGCAGCACTTTACGGATTTTTTTTGCGAGGGTGGGGGGGGGGGGGGGGGGTGGGCGGGGGTTGCTGGAAACTCGTTCCAAATGATAAAAACACAAAACCACTTCGGTCCACCGCAACGTGAGTCATCGCTCTGTCCGATTGATTAGCCAGACGCCGCTTTGAGAGAACACTAAATAGAAACCGGGTTTTTTTTCCCCGTGTGTGTGTGTGTGTGTGTGTGTGTGTGTGTGTGTGTGTGTGTGTGTGTGTGTGTGTGTGTGTGTGTGTGTGTGACCTGAATAACACCACCATGGTACCCAGTTATACTTGGAAATAAAGCTATCAACACTGTGGAAGTGGATTGGACCCTATAGAAGGAACTGTTGGATCGTTCTGTTATCTGCATCTCGAATGTGTGTGTGTGTGTGTGTGTGTGTGTGTGTGTGTGTGTGTGTGTGTGTGTGTGTGTGTGTGTGTGTGTGTGTGTGTGTGTGTGTGTGTGTGTGTGTGTGTGTGTCTCTTACATGATGCGGAGCCGGACCGTCTGTCCGAAAAACCTCCGACGTCAGATCCCTGATGCGATTTAAAACGCGTCGTGTCAAGAGAAGAAACCGTTAGCCTCGTACAACTTATGGTCATTATGAACCGTAACAGGATTTGTGGCTTGTTTTGCAGCCTGACCCTCCTTCTGCCCGCTGATGGAAAGCCACAGCGCTGCCAAGAGACTCCCGCTGACTGGTGCCATATCTCCCGTCCCCACGGACCCCCACACAGAACGGCACGAACCACCCAGACATGAAATGTCATAAAGTTATTTGTGACATTTCTCCATTTTCTCTCTTGCTCTCTCTCTCTCTCTCTCTCTCTCTCTCTCTCTCTCTGTTTCTCTCACTCTCTCGCTCTTGGAAATTGCAATAAACTATTAAGTAAATATGGTTAGGATAAACCTGGGCCCTGTAAAGCTGTCCTTTGTTGTATATTTAATTTCACACTTATTTGCACACGGAAATTACATTTTACTTATCTTATGAAGTTGGGGGTGCTGGGTGCTGGGGCTCGGGGTGGGGGGGTGGGGGTGGGGGGGTGCAAGGTAAATATATATTCCCAGATACCCTGTTAGGCGTTGGATAGCTAACATGACCCAGGACTCTTCCACTACTTTGAGGCTTGCTCTTTAGACCGGTCCACCGTGGACCAGACTGACCCTCAGAAAAAAAAAAAAAGCTCATCTAAAATAAATACAATGTGGGCAACACACACACAAGTCATTTATTCTGAATTGAAAATCCATTAGTCGTGTTTCGATGAAAAACTGAATCATGGGAGTAAGGTGAAATTATGGGAGGAATCGGACCCAATAGGACCAGCAGCACCAGCACTGCTCTGGATGCACGCGGCTTCATTTATTAATAAAGTGTTTGAATGGAACTGTTTTAAACCCGATGGGGACTACGAGCAGTGAACGCAGAGCTCGGACGCGCCGCTTTTTACGGAGCATTTTCCCCGCTGACGAAAACGTCCATATTCGCTCCGATCGACGCTAAGATGCCTTCAAACATCCAGAAAATTGGCTTTATCTTCTCACGATCGGAGGTGACGTGTGTGTGTGAGTGTGCGTGTGGTGTGTGTGTGTGTGTGTGTGTGTGTGTGTGTGCGTGTGTGCATGTGTGTGTGCGCGCGGAGAAGATTTTAAATTCTCAATTAAATTACGTATCGAGTCAACACAATTTCCCCGAGCTGTGTAACCTTTTCACTCCTCCCGCCGTCACTCCGAACGCCCTCGGTTGTTTTGAGCTCGGCCTGCATCGCCGTGGAAACAATACGATGAATCCCCACCCACCGCTCAACCCCGGGGGGGGGGGGGGCTGTTATGTCGATTTGGCTGATGGATAAAAACATCAGAACGTCTCATTTGGAAAAACAAACGGAATGAAAACTGATTTCTCGCGGGACGCTTCTTGACGGAAACGTATTGAATGGAGCACGATCGGCGGGGAGACAGAGT
>PIJE02001818.1:52500-70000 GCA_002895965.2 Coryphaenoides rupestris
ATGATTCACAACGTGAATGTGTGAGTTAAAATGATCGCATTTAAGAGACAAAACAGAACCAGTACACACCCGGACAGAATTGCGAATCTGCTGCTGGTTTTTGGATTTTGACAACAATCTACACATAGAGTATCTGAAGAAATGTGTCTTGCTACCCATGGTCTGAA
Organism: Coryphaenoides rupestris; assembly: GCA_002895965.2. Taxonomy (NCBI): domain Eukaryota; kingdom Metazoa; phylum Chordata; class Actinopteri; order Gadiformes; family Macrouridae; genus Coryphaenoides; species Coryphaenoides rupestris. The sequence goes on from PIJE02001818.1 coordinate 52,668, forward strand.
TTTCCAAAGCTCGGCTAAACAGACTTTTCTGTGGTTTCTCTTTGGGGGGGGTCGGGGTGGGATTGAGATCTCCGGACATGAGTTTCAGCTTTTTAAGAATCTAAAATCACCCAAAAAAAACGAAGTTTCTTCCCAACGGAATATCCGATGAATGGCCTGAAATCCGATTGGAATCTAAAGTCTGTCTTGTTGTTTGTTGTCTGTTGTCTCCCCCACCCCTACCTCTGCCGAGGCGAGAGGTAACAAAGGGAACAATACGCACGGGAGGCCCACAGGACTCCTGGCACCCACCACCACCACCGCCAGCCACCACCACCACCGCTGCCACCGCCGCCGCATCCACCACCACCGCCACCGGCCGCCGCATCCACCACCACCACCGCCGCCGTCGCCGTCGCCGCGGAAGCACAAAGCACTTGCTTCGGTGTAAAAAAAAAAAAACCCACAAAAAGGAGAAGGATATTGTGAGAGCTGGGCCATTGAATAAGGCGAGCGTCAAAGACTCTAAGGCACAGGTGCTTGGCATCAAAAGAATTGGCCCGCGAGCGAGAGTTGTTTTGCATGTGGCGCGGCCATCTATGAAGAACAACATGAAAAAGAACCAGCGGAGAGAAACCCGGAGCAGCAGGCCTTCGCCGGCGTCGGAGAAGAAAGCCATTCAGAGGTTTAATTTCCACCTTCTCCCTTTTTTTTTTGTGACTTCGCCCTCCCCTTCCTCTTCTCTCCTCTCTCTCTTTCATGACCTTGTAGACTGAAACAAACAACCCCCCCCCCCCTCCCGTCTTAGTGATGGGAGTACAAACCTCTGGGCTGCTTTGTGTAGCTTTGGCTCGACGCTGCTGATGCTGCCTTCCGTCGGCGCGGCGGTGGGACCTGAAACGCAGCAGCAGCAGCAGCAGCAGCAGCAGCAGCAACACACGACGTCTACGCTCGGTTGCCAGAGCGCCTTCAAAGCAGCTCCGCTCCCCCCCCACCCACCCACCCACCCAGCCAGCCAGCCAGACAGCCGGCCAGACAGCCAGCCAGACAGCCCGCCCGCCAGCCCGCCAGCACTCTCCTCCAGCACCTCGGCCGTTAGATAAGGGACAGTGAGCTACCACATTAACCTGCATGGGGGGGGGGTTGCCATGTTGGAGGAAAGCGAGGGGAAAATGGTGGTGGTGGTGGTGGTGGGGTTGATGGTGTGTGTGTGTTTGTGTGTGTGTGTGTGTGTGCCTGTAGCGCTTGCCTTACAGCACGCTGGGCCTTGTTTACCACCGAGTTAAGAAAATAAACAGCGTGATAGACGGCGTTCAATGACAGTTGGACCGGGCACCTTCACGCAAGGTCTGTGATTTCCGCGTTGTATGAATGAAGTATGAACGCCACACTTTCACTCTCATTTCACTGCATATCCTGCACTGTGTACCGCGGGTGACAAATGAACGCCTTGAACTCGACCTGTCCGGTGATGACGGTGTTTCCGTACGCTTTCATCCGTTGTGTTATCGTCGTCATCGTCGGAACGCATTCCTTTTTGGAATGAAATGACCTCGAACGCGACGGTTTTTCACCCGCTGATCAATGCTGTGCGTCTGGCTGCGGCGGTGCGGAGGGTGATCTGCAAGAACCAATCTGGCAACAAAATCCGGCGACACCGACGTACGTTCACACACAACGCGCGTCTCTCTGTGTGTGTGTGTGAGCGCCGCGCCCTGCAATGCGCTTTAATTATTTCCCCCGATACTTGTAAGAGAAACACGAAGACGAAGAAAACAACACAAAAAACAGCCGTCGTAGTTTTGATCATTTCAAACGACGATCTGCCGAATGGAAACAAACAGCGATGTCTCGAGGATGTCAGCTCAGATAAGCAGGAGACGTCGTCGCTTTGACTTTGAGATCGGAGATGAGAGGATGACACTTTTGGGTTTCGATTGGACAAGCAAGGATTAGATATATAATATATAATAAGATATATATACGGAAAGATCTCTCAAATGATTTGTTCTCGACGGCTCAGCTGAGTTACAAAACAAACTAAACAAAGACCAAGAATACTTTTAATAATTTCATTCCGATTTCATGATTTTAACTGTAGATGCCGGAATCACGCATTCGATAGCAACTTCTATAATATCTATAATATATATCTATAATATATCTGTGCATGTATATCGTATTTGTATTGAACCTCATGGCTCTTGCACGTGGATGTTCTTATGCGCTCTTCAAATACTACTTAGCATTGTGTAGCGTCTTACCGTAGCTGTCTTGCTGTTTTGCTGTCAACCTCGCAATTATGAACGCTTGGAACTCGTTCTATTCAAAGCTTTCAGAACCATCGGCGATATACATTGCTGTCTCTCTCTCTTTCGATATAAATGTAGTTATTGAAAGTCTCTTTGCATAAAAGCATCTGCCAATGCCCTCGATGTAATTTTACCACACAGTACACACACACACACACACACATATGAAAATAGGAGATTATATATATATTTACTAAATATATATTCTATTTTCATATGTGTGTGTGTGTGTGTGTGTAATGTGTGGTAAAATGTGAGTTAGAGTAAAGTCTGTACCATACTATTCATAATTGATTTCAAAGTTACTAGCTGGTGTTGTCCTTATGGCACACACACGTGCACACACACACACACACACACACACACACACACACACACCCACACACACACACACACACACACACACACACACACACACACACACACACCACACACACACACACACACACACACACACACACACACACACACACAGGGCGACCGGTGACCCAAATGCTCACATCTCCCCGGAGGTGCATTGCAGTCAAACTAATCAATTCTCTGTCTTTATTCGCTGGCTCTGCCCCATTTGGCCAGTGGTCACCCATCACACACCCACGGGCCCAGCCCAGCCCAGCCCAGTCCCAGCCCAGCCCAGCCCAGCCCAGCCCAGTCCAGCCCAGCCCAGCCCAGTCCAGCCCACCCAGCCCAGCCAGCCAGTCCAGCCCAGCCCAGCCCAGCCCAGTCCAGCCCAGCCCAGCCCAGTCCAGCCCAGCCCAGCCCAGCCCAGCCCAGTCCAGCCCGGCCCAGCCCAGTCCAGCCTAGCCCGGCCCAACCCAGTCCAGCGGCAACACAGAAAGCCAGCCTCCACAGACACACACACACACACACACACACACACACACACACACAACACACACACACACACCACACACACACACACACACACACACACAACACACACACACACACACCACACCACACACAACACACACACACACACACACACACCACACTAGTAGGCGGAGGCTGGGGGATTTAAAAACAGCCAGCGTTAGGCCCTACCACCCCTCCCCCCCCCCCCCCTCCCCATCTTGGTTACTAACAACCCCACCTGACCTTTCACAGGTATCTGTCTGTATTGATCAGGCTGCTGTGTGCATCCTGCTCTCGGCAGCCAGACCCCATCCGGCGCCATGTCTTTAGGGTCGGGGGGGGGGGGAGGGGTCGGGGGGGGGGGGGGGGAGGGGTCGGGGGGGGGGGGGGGGGGGTCGGGGTCGGGGGACGGGTGCACCTGCGTGTCGGAGGAAGGAGGAGGAAGCGACGCGACTTGACTTGGCTCGGGGTGCCGGAGGACTAGCAGGCGGCGGCTCAACACCCGAAAGGTCACGGATGTCAGAGTACATCGTCCACAATGCAGAAGAGCACAGAGCAGCAGCGCCTTCTTCTTGTTGTTGCTGTTGTTGTTGTAGTTGTTGTTGTCGTTGTCGTTGTTGTTTTAACGTGACTCCTCCTCCACCTCCTCGGGGGTTGAAGACGCTCGCGTTCCGTTGTTTCGTTTTGTCTCCGCGTCGCTCGAAACGCGATGCAAATCCACTCGGAGAAGATCGCGTGGAATGCAAAGCGATCGGAGATATCCATCTTAATCCAGCGGTTCTGCCAGATTATGAAGGGCGGGGGAAAAAAAGAAGTTCCCTCGGTCACATTGTTAACACGATGTTATCTTTAATGGGAACGTGATTCGGATTTAATAACTCAAACATTACTTTTAATCAAAAAAAGAGCGACGGTGTGAATGAGAAACCATTTTGGTTCGCGCGCGGTCAGGCTACACGAACTCGCGTGGTAGCGGACATAGCGAGAGAGGATAGAAGAACATTAAGACGTCCAATTAATCTATAGTACAACTGCGGCATCTGGTTTAAGCATTAATTAAATAAGTGGTTCATGGGGCAATTATACAAAATATGTTATTACCCGGCTCGGTTTGAATAACATCACAAAAATGAAATGGTTGCGGCGTAATCCGTGTCAAATTTCAACAAATACATCCGTAGTTTATTTAAATGAATGTGATGGAGTACAACACTCATGGGCTGTTAGAGCTGTTAATCTTTAGGCTTTGAAGAGATTAAACATCTCTCTTTTTCTCACTGCTCTCTCTCTCTGTCTCTCTCTCTCTCTCTCTCTCTCTCTGTCCTTTTCTAGTCAGAAGCATATTTACTATAAGGAAGGTCGTCCGCCGTCCCCCATTGACTGGAAGAAAGTGACGCAACACTATTGATCCCCTCAAAGTTGCTAATACATACGTATCTCCAAAGCTAAGATAAGTCTTCACTCTGCACGTCCTCCATTTGAACAAGGATTACCCGGGGGGGGGGGGCGGGGGGTCTTAATCTGCCCGACTGATGGAATCATTTAAAAACAGGCAGATATGGGCAGCATCGGGAAGGACCCCGCCTCACCCCCCCCCCCCCCCCCGTCGGGGCCCCGGCGCTCTCATCAGATGCGAGCGCGAGGCGATAAGAATCAGAGCTACGCCCGCAGGTTGTGTCCCCTCTCTGCATAACAATCAACACGCTCTGTTGCCAAGAGAGGCGAGGAATCGTAGAGGTGGAGGAGGGTGGAGAAGGGTGGAGGAGGAGGGTGGAGGAGGGTGTTAAGGGAGGTGCGTGTCGGTAGTGTGTTAAAGGTGCGTGTCGGAGGTGCTGTCGGTAGTGTGTATTAAAGGTGCGTGTCGGTAGTGTATTAAAGGTGCGTGTATTCAAGGTGCGTGTCGGTAGTGTATTAAAGGTGCGTGTATTAAAGGTGCGTGTCGGTAGTGTATTAAAGGTGCGTGTCGGTAGTGTATTAAAGGTGCGTGTATTCAAGGTGCGTGTCGGTAGTGTGTTAAAGGTGCGTGTCGGTAGTGTATTAAAGGTGCGTGTATTAAAGGTGCGTGTCGGTAGTGTATTAAAGGTGCGTGTCGGTAGTGAATTAACCTGTCCGTGGTGATGACGTGTCGGTGCTGAGGAGACTCTTCTTAATGTGCTGTCAGGGCGGCGCGGGATTTACACAGACCGGCTGTGTGTGTGTGTGTGTGTGGTGTGTGTGTGTGGTGTGTGTGTGTGTGTGTGTGTGTGTGTGTGTGTGTGTGTGTGTGTTTATGTATTGTCCCGCACAAACAACAATAAATGCGCGCGAGAAAATATGCGCGTCACTCACAGGACAGTGCGCGTGAAGGCCGCGCGTGAAGGCCGCGCGTGCCACGCAGTAAATCACGCGATGTGACGCGATTAAATTATAATGAATATTATTTAGATCGGAGTAATTATATTATATTATATTATATTATATTATAATCATTGAACTTATTTATTTCTTGCTTAGGCATATGCTTCCTTCCTTCCTTCCTCCCTCCCCTCCTCTTCCTTCTTCTCCTTCTTCTTCTTCTTCTCCTTCCTCTCCCTCCTCCTCCTCCTCCTCCTCCTCACCTTCCCTCTCCTTCTCCTTCCTTCCCTCCTCCTCCTCCTTTTCTCCTTTCCTTTCCTTCCTTCCTTTCTTCCTCCCTTCCTCCATCCCTTCCTTCCTTCCTCCCTTCCGTCGTCATGACGCGTCTAATTAGGATGTATAGTTATATACAGTGATGACATCATTGGTTGAGAGGATGACGTACTTTAAAGAGGCCCTATTATACCACCTAGATCTATGATGACTAGAACAGCCTATACCCAGCGGACTGTACCAACTGGTGAACTGATCTTTTCATCATACTTCTGGGTGGACATGCCGACTTTTAGTCACGTTAACATTTTTAAATCTGGCTAATCAAGCTCACACCTGGTGGTGTAATAGGGCCCCTTTAAACGAGCCATGTGTGTGTGCATGTGTGTGTGCGTGTGTGCGTGCGTGCGTGTGTGTGTGTGTGTGTGTGTGTAGCGTTATAAGTGGTATGTAACCACAAGGATCACTGTAAATATCGCTGTAAACTATCATCCGTTACACATGAGAACATTATGAGTGTGTGGCGTATTAAAGTCTGCAGCTGTTGTCGACTACTTGCGGTGGCACTTGTGTTTATTGGTGTTTAAGCGACACCCCTGTGCTGCCACCGACACACACACACACACACACACACACACACACACACACACACACACACACACACACACAGACACACACACACACACACACACACACACACACACACACAGCACACACACACACACACACACACACACAAACACACACACACACACACACACACACTCACCACACACAAACAGACAACAGACACACGCTGTCTCCAACTTAATAATAGACACGTCGTCTGTGGCTGCATGGCTGACGGGCGTTTGCTGCCACCTCCTGGCCAGTGGTTGAAACTACAAGACTTACATATACAGTAACTCCTCTGAATCGCTTGCTTGCAAAAAAGTACATTTCAATAAAAGGTATGGAGGTATGAGGGCCACACGCACATGCATGCACACACACACACACACACACACACACATAAACGCACACACACATAAACGCACACGCACACACACAACAAAAACACGCATACGCTGTAATTAAACAATAGTAGATTTTGTTGGCTGCAGCTGTCTGGTGTTCTGGAGGCAATAACAGCAAAGAGTCACTGCAGACTGGAGTCACCGCTCTCCACAGACTCTCAGTCATACGTGCTGATGACTGCCTGAGTTGCTGCTGACAGAAGACATTCAAGTGGTCTGCTTATCTCCCTGACTTATGGAGCTGTCAGTGGAAACAGCCCCATCTGACTCAACATGTCTGTCACACATCTTCTCCTCTCTCCTCTCCTCTCCTCTCCTCTCTCCTCTGTCCTCTGTCCTCTGCTCTCCTCTCCTCTCCTCTCATCTCCCTCTCCCTCCCTCTCTTTTGTGTAAAGTGGCTCCAGGGTCTTCAGCAGGTGGTGAAACCCGGGGTTCTCGACGACAGAATAAGGCCTTAAATCCTTAGCTATGAAAGCCGACACTGCTTGGGTGATTCTCTTGCCTCTCTCAGAGTTTGGAGGCAAACGTCGACAGCGTCTCCTCAATTTGTGGCTGGGCTGGGTCCGTTGTTTTCTGCAGCAGACGCTAGCTGCTGGTGAAAACGGCTAACGTGGTTCATCAAATTCATCGTATTACCAAAGTATTACATTTTTATATGACTTGTGTGTCTTGTCCAGTTTGTGCTTCCCTGGGACGTTATTTATCACCTGCTGCTGCCGGACAATACTGCTTTCCTCCGTCATATCTCCCGTAGTGTTAACCTAGATTCAATTCAATGCGATGTTGCATTGAACTGTGGGTGCGACTTTATTGTCCAGCCGAGAGAATCGAGAAATTTCCACACCCCTAATGATTATGTGTGGGGTTGTGCTGAAAATATAATTTTACTGGCGTCGAGGGCTAAGGATGTGTACACACACATGTGTACTTTTTTTACATGAAAGTCTATGGGAAGCGACCCATAGATTGACTCCCATGGTTTTGCTTTAATCCCTGGATATTTTCAACATCATGTGCAATATTACTCTTCATTACCATTGCCAACATTTCTATTCTAGCTTATTCGAATAATTTTTTTTTTTCTTATATTTATTGTTATTCTATTGTATGTAATGTAAAGGGCTTTGGATAAAAGTTCTATAAATATGCAATCCATATACAATTTACCATGTATTTTATTATTTAGTTGTATACAAGTAAAAGCATACACATGGATTCATTAGTTGAATCCTCTGTATTCACTGTGATGTCCTCCTCAGGTGGTGAAGATGATCGTTGTGGTGGTGACCTTTGCCCTCTGCTGGCTGCTCTATCACGTGTACTTCATGGTGACGGGTCTGAACAAGCGACTGACCAGGTGGAGGTACATCCAGCAGGTGTATCTGTCAGTCATGTGGCTGACCATGAGCTCCACCATGTACAACCCTGTTATCTACTGCTGCCTCAACAGCAGGTGAATATTTGATAAGGGTCAAATGTGTAAATGTACAAATACATAATAAGCATAATTCTCTTGCCACAATGCCACATCGAGTTAGTTCGGGGCCCCTCCACGGACACAGGCAGTTAGTGGTGTAAAGTCCGGTTCATTGTAAAGTGCAAGCATGTAAAATATGGTGTGTGTGTGTGTGTGTGTGTGTATGTGCACGTGTTCCGTTGCTGCCCGTGTGTGCGTGAGTCCGGGAGCTACGGGGAGCTGGAGCTCCGCTGTGCGCCTGGGCCCGGCCGGCGTGTCCACGCTGTCCCGGATGGACGCCAGCCTCCGCAGCACCCAGAAGAGCGAGGTGTCCCCCTGCAACGACGACGGCTGCGGTCGACCCACGGTTCGGCGTGGACCGCTGACGGTCCGGTCCAGACTTCACAGTGAACCTGGTGACTGTGCAGTGAGCCCAAATGAAAAGAGTGGGCAGTGAACCCAGTGACGTGAATGTAGGGGGAATGTGGTTCACTGTACACTGCAGTGTACCCAGTGATGTAAATATAGAGGGAATTTGGTTCACTGTGCACTGCAATGAACCCATATGAGAAGACAGTAACACGACAGTAAACCCACACTAGAATATTGTAGTGAATTGGATTCATGAAATGCATCAATGAAAAGGCTGTGCAGTGAACAAAATTCATTTAATATATAACGGCGATTGTACGTATAGTAAAAGATATCAGCTTTTGCACGAGCATTTGGTTATGCAGCAAAGAATCAGCCAGCGTATAAACTGAACTGGTCATGTGTCCGTTCCAAGCGGGCCCATTGCTTCAGGTATTACTGCTTGCAGCTTTCCTGAGAACCGCTCACCCAAACAACTTCACACTCCACACTGCAGTTCCTTGGGTCCTCAGCAATACACTCGCCAAGTGTGAAGTCGATCGGAGTAACGGTTGTCGGGAACGAAAATATCAAAGGACAGACAGATAGACATACATCAATTCATCTAATTATAAAAATAATAATAATAAAACATTTTTTTCAGGATACTCAAAGACACTGAATGATCAAAAGAAAACAACATAGTAAAAGCATCAAATCCACAACATTACTCACACACTACAAGCAGTTCTGAAGAGGTGAGTTTTGAGTAATGATTTGAACGTGGACAGATCGGTGCAGAATTAATAATTACAGTTAGATGAGACAAGATACTTTGTCCCACTATGTAAATCCTGCTGCTGCTACTGGTTTTTGGACACTGCTGTATAACACTGAGCCTTCTCCCATCTCTGTCTGGTCAACGGCCCTGAAAAGAAGAAAGAGCAGATATGGACTTCAGTCACCCGGAAATGCAGATCCATTGGGTTGAGTCTATTTTCTCTTTAGAAATACCAAGAGAAGCTTACTCAGAGGCAGTGTTGGTTCCATTAAAGATGACAACAGAATAAAGGGCCTCGTCCGTCTGATCTGATTGGCCATGGGAGCCAGCCAAACAGCAAGGAACTTCCTGGTTCTCTGAGTGGGAGATGTGGTGGATGCTGGCATCGTGACGATGCTCATCCTGCCCTTCTATTGGTTCTCTCTGTGCTGCAGGAGCTGAGCGATTGGTCCGATTGGCCAACTCAATGTTCTGACAGGAGAGAGGAGAGAAGGGTGAATTTAGAAAACACTGTACTCTTATAATCATGAGTTTATGGTTCATTGAGAGACCCCTGGTGGTGACTCGTGGTCACACCATGGAGGCTGCTGTGGGCCTCGCGTCAAGACTCTACAGAGAAGGCCACTTGTGAAGGAAACAACCACAAGTTTCACATGTGGCTTAGTGGTGTGGCCTCACGGTACTCCCACTGTGTGTCTTAGTCAACCATGGGTTAGTAAAAAGGCTTCCTCTGTCTCACCTCCTCCACGGTGCCCGGTCCCGGTCCAGATGCTTTTCTGGAGGCCATCTTTCTTCTGGTGAAGAGAACATGGAGATCAAGAAGCATCAGAGGAACTGAAGGACTGTGAAATGAATGTGAGGGAGAGAGAGAGAGAATATCTCACCTCATCCAGAGGAACAGGAGGAGGAGGAGTATGATGATCAGGAAGACAGCAGCGGTTGTTATAGCAACTGTTGTTGTTATCTGGGATGTCTCTGGAAAACAGAAATCACATTTCAAACACTGATAACAAAGTGTGTGTGTATCTGTGTGTGTTTTAAAGCAACAATTACCTTTTGTCACATGAATGGACAAAAAGGTGGAATTATGACGTCCGATTGCATTACGAGCCTGACAGTAATAGTTTCCTCCAAGCTCAGATGTGATATTAGTGATGGTGTAGTTCTGTCCTGACTCCTCCACTGAGTCTTCATGTTCCTTGAACCAGGTGTACTGAGCTGCTGGGTTAGCATCACTGCTGCAGCTCAGAGTCACTGAGCTGCCCTCCTCTATGTCACCAGAGGGACTTGACGACACCGATGTGTCCTTAGGTCCATCTACAGGTCACATGATAAAACCATGTTAAATCATGAATTCATGTGGCCGACGTTGAAGTTTAAGATCTGTTGTACGTGATGTCAAACGTGTTTTACTCACATTTCACATCAATGGAGACGGGGACAGATTTTGTCCCGAGCTCATTCTGAGCTTCACAGATATATTGTCCAGAGTCTGAAGACAGGATGCGGTTAAAGATGATTTGTTGTCTCTGGTTCATCTTCCTGAGGGAATGATCTGTGTTCACCTTGAACCAGGTGTACTGAGCTGCTGGGTTAGCATCACTGCTGCAGCTCAGAGTCACTGAGCTGCCCTCCTCTATGTCACCAGAGGGACTTGACGACACCGATGTGTCCTTAGGTCCATCTACAGGTCAAACATGTAAAAATGTACATTTAATTCATTATACAAAATAGCACATGTTTGAATGTGTTCATACTAAATCTACATGTACTTCTTTATTGTGACATGATGTCAGTGTACTGTGGAGTTGACTTACACACTGAAGGAGAGGAGACACTACGGTGTCCTTTAACAGAACATGAATATCTGTCTTCAGAATTAATTGAGTCAGAGTATTGCTTTCCTTGTCCTACAGTCTGTCCATTCTTGTACCAGAGGTAGATAGTGTCCCCATCTGGACTACATGTACTGTCACATGTCAGGACTGCTGACGTTTGATTGGTAGAGGAAGGAGAGGACACCTTCACCTGGAGACCACCTGGGAGTGAGAACACATGACACACAAGAACATTAAAATAAACCTCATGAGACCTCCAAGAACACACACACACACACACACACACACACACACACACACACGCACACGCACACACACACACACATACAACCGCGCGCACACACACACACACACACACATATATATACGCGCGCAAACGCACACACACGCACATCCATACATACGCGCGGAAACGCACACACACACGCGCGCGCGTACACACAAACACGCACACACATACATCGATACATACGCGCGCACACGCACGCACACACACATCCATACATACGCGCGGAAAGCACACACAACACGCGCGCGCACACACATACATACGCGCGCAAACCAACACACACACACACACACACACACACACACATGCACACACACACTAAGCAGTAATCAGTGGTTACCTGTCATCACAGTCAGCGTCACTACAGGTGCAGTAAGTCTCTCATCCTGGTTTGTTAGAACAACAAGTCTGTACTCTGCAGAGTCACTCTGTCTCAGGTCTCTGATCACAGGGAACACCTCCTGTACATGTGGACTCAGTACATCTTCTATCATACATCTGTATCCAACACGCTCTCTGTAGTCTGGATCTCTTATCAGATCAATATCTCTGCTGTTGTTGACTTTAGTGAACTGTTCTTCCTGGACTGTGTCTCTGGGGTCTTTCCTATGGTATGTATAGGAGGCGTACATGTGAACCCTGATCCTCTTGGAGAGCAGACACCTCCGGGTGAGTTAATATCTCTCCAGTCATCTCCATCCCACAGTTCTGTAAAAAACACAACAAAAACAAAACCCCAACCAGACACATGATCACAACATACATGAAGAGATGGAGGCTGTTGGGTGGAGCTGGAAACTACATCTACATGCTGACTAGGGTTGCTCAAAATTCCCGAATCTGACCCTTTTTAAATCCCGGGATTATAGAGCCCCTTCCCGGGAAATCCCGGGATTCCCGTAGAAACCGGAAGTGCTTTTTAATACAAATTTAATGCTAGGCCTACATAAATAAATGCAACAGAACAACGCTATTTTATCAAATACAAATGTTTTATTTCTATGAAGAACATGCAGCAATTCTGTTGAAATTATCATGAAAAAAAAATAAAAGGTAGACTCTGGGTGGTGTCTGGACCACAGAGCAACAATACAACTACACTCCGCGTCTCGTCTCTTTAGCTCCTCCGTGGCGTTCACTACAATTCATTACATCCGCACAAGTGATTCTTTTTAGACCTTCTACAGGTAGTTCGTATGCCTGCCTATCTAAACAAGAAAATAATCATATTTGCACAATATATTGAGTATGTATTATTAGTTTAGTCTACTATTAATGCAACATAGTTATAAAACGTTAACAAATACCCCCTCCAAAAAAAACTAAAAACGGGAATCACTCAAGAGAGTGCTTGCTTGCTACCATGTACGACCTGCTCTGTCGGCCATTATTACAAACGCTGCAATAAACCTGATTATTCAACATCCTGCCAGTGTCCTGAGTTGGAGAGACCTAGAAGAACCACTTTAGTGTCGTGTAGCTGGAGCTAAGTGTTACACCAGAGTTAAACCTGGACTTTGCTTACCCAGTCTCGTGATCTCTAGTCGGTCGGGGAGTTCCTGGAGATCTTCTGTATCGTTGACTGGTGCAATATGTAAAAGTTCACATCACAATTATCATGAGGACATGACACAATATCAATTAATATCACAATATTCTTATGAATTTAACATTTTCAAGAAGAACAAGTTCAAACCTCACATTTGGATCCTTAGCGCATATGCTGTCATTGTAACTAGGTTAGACTGTAAAAATGACAATAACTTAATAACACAATAACTTGATACCTACATTTCATGACGATACAATACCATTTAAACATGATAAACAATAATATTCAATTATTGCCCAGCCTCACTTTAAATACCTGGATGTTTGTTGCAAAAAGGGACAACATTAACCCTTCAATGTTGCATGAATGTCTCGCCGAGGCGTTCAATCAGGAAATGTCTCGCTTCGATTTCCAGTTTCTCCAACGGCACTTTCCGTGCACAAGAGAGAGGGACCCTAATAATTTGGGTGGGCTAATCGATTGAGGCTTGGGCTGTGATTGGGGGGGTTAGTCTTGACATGGGTCAAAGGGCAGATGGGGCAGCTCAATGGACCAATGGCTGGCTGCAACCACAAATCTTATTGAAAACACAACTGAGAGAGTCTTAACGGTAAAATATTTTTTTAATTATCCATGCTTACATACTGTATCACTTCATTCCTTTTTCCCGTGAAATTCCGACCCGACTCAAATATCAGAGAAATCAGCCCAAAAGCTGGTCTACCAACAGAGAGAGTTGGGGAAGCTCTCATGTTTTAACTTCAACCACAACCTGCTCACAAACTGGCAATTAAAAGCAATTTGTGCTGTAAAATCCTACATGTAGTCCCTGAATGGATTCATTATTCTTACATACAGGACCTTTAAACAGTTCAACTAGACGTTCAGAAGGTAAATGTACTGACCTGATACCAACAGGAGGAGAACGAGACATCCTCTTACAGCTGATGGCAAATTCATCGTTTGTCGTCTCCTTGAGCTTCCTCTGTTGCTCGGGTGATATTTAAACACACAAAGTACAAAGTACATACAAGGAGAAATACATGTTGGTCCAAAAATTGTTTCTATTATCCTGGCAGAAAAAAATAGATATATTTCTGTTGGTTAATGAAATGCAACATGTACCTGTGGGACAGGAAGCTGTTGTGGTCTGTGGTCTGTGGTGTGGGCGTTTACATACAGAAAGACTTCAACACGTTCAAGAACTTCCTCCCTTTTCAAGCAAGGCTGTTAGTTCTAATCATAATGAAACCTTGTACACATTTAAAAAAGCTATGAACTATCTATATTTTTTAAGTATCCACGCTTTGAATTTAGGCTGCTTTTTCGCTGAGCACCCTGGGGACCGGTACCCGGAGTCATAGCACGTTAAATTTAAATACATTTCAAAAAAGTGAATCCCATTTGTTTTTAAGTACTTTAGAATCACACAGACACACACACACACACATGAATGGTGGGAATCGTTTTGTAGATGTACAGGGAGGATTATAACAGACACAGTCCACGCTACAAGACGACAGAAGGACGCCCGCACGGCAAACCACACGGATGGATCATGCTACGAGTCTACGCATCTCGCTGAGTGTTCTCGGGTGTGGAGAGGTTGGACGCGCAGCTAAGCAGGATCTCTCTCGAGATGGCACGATCGCGATGGTATAGGCGTATATGATTCTTTGGTGATTAGTCTTCTCGTGATGCATACTAGAGATGTGGCTCAGACGCAGCAGAGACAGCATGACCCGACAAGGCTCTAGCAGCAGAACGATAACAGCAAAGCGCCGCGCCTCAGTACTCAGGACATTGCAAGAAATCACGACGCAGAGCATCATACTGAGTCAGAAGACAAGCAAGTACAAGACCACTTCACACAGCTCATAGTAGTGTGAAACACGCGCAATGCAAGCATGGGGACAAGCACGCAGGGCACACTAGTTGTTTATAATGCAGTTTATACCTTAAGGTTCCTGAACCGAGATAGAAGAGAAGAGAGAGAGAGAGGGAGAGAGACAGCGAGAGGGAGAGGGAGAGAGAGAGAGAAAGTTTAAATGTAATGAATGAGGAAGAGGATAACGTCACTCTTTGCAAAATTGATCTTTTCGTCCAAATGAAAATGGATATTCGGTATTTAATCCAAACAAACAGAAGCAGGTAGATGCCAGCCGCTGGTCCTCTCGTGTTGCCGTCCTTGGGGGGAGACTTTAACGAATGAAACAAAAAACAAAAAAAAAAAAATAAAATGTCAATAAATAAATATGAAGCTTAAGGATTTGCTTAAGAGAAACCTCAGCGGCGCGCGGTGATCCAAAAGCGCCGTATTGGTTATTACTCCGAGGGCACGTGATGCAGGGCGTTAACCCGCGGTTCTGCCAGAGCCAATAAATGAGCGTACCTGAGGCCCGAGGGTGGATCATTAGTGAGCTTGATGGCTATAATAACGTGGCTCAGGGTGCAGCTATTCCTAGATGCCGAGACACCGTCAACACTAAAGAGCTTTCAGTACCCGGCGCTGAATTATACCTTCTGTCAAACAGCTCCCCTGACTGCTGAGTGTTAGCAGTTGTAATATTTTTGTTGCTTCGAGCGTTGTACCGAAGTGGGTGTATTGGGCCTGACCTTGGTTTTTTGATTGCTGTGTGTTGCGAGCGTGTTGGCAGGTGCACTGGAGCAGGTTGCTGTTGTTCAGGCCCATGGAGGCTCGATTGTGACTCGTCGGTGTCGTGACGAGACATAGCGTCGCGGGCGGGGTGGTGTGCGGGTATGTGCCGGGTATGTGCGGTGGTTGCGTGCAGGAAGCGGACAATAAATTGGAGCCGTACCTGAGGCGCGCGCGGAGGGTGGATAGCATTAGTTTGAGAGCATATATGAACACTGTAGCGTGAGTTAGTATAACGTGGCGCGGCGCTGTGCTCGCGGTGGCAAAGCTATCTTCGCCTAGACGCCGGAGACTCATAAAGTGAGCTTGATGGCTATAATAACGTGGCTCAGGGTGCAGCTATTCCTAGATGCCGAGACACCGTCAACACTAAAGAGCTTTCAGTACCCGGCGCTGAATTATACCTTCTGTCAAACAGCTCCCCGGCAAATTAAATTCATGCTTTGAGAGTTTGAGAATCAATGATTTTCACTCCGCGGCACGAATGAAAAGGAGTGTGTGTGTGTGGAAAAAAAACCAAAAAATAAACACGGATGTGTAATGACGACGTGAAGTCACGTTGAGCGACGCGGAATATTCTCGACGCGAGCGCAGTTTCGACCGCGTCGGAAATCAAAAAGTGAAAAATAACAAAAGCGAGCCGTGAGAACACGAGTCTGATAACAAGACGGGAGGAGAAGATGTGATCGCGAGGCGCACACACACCGGAGGACGGAGTGTGGATCCATAGCAACCGAGTCGACGGCTTCCACGGGGGTCGAGTGTGACGGCGACAGCGAGCCAGAGAGAGTCTGTGGTTTTTTCGGTGACTTCAGCATTCAAGGTCATCTCATCGTTCCACCCTGGAGGGGGGGGGGTTTGGCTGGAAACGTTGAGCAAGGATCCGATCCAGTCGCCTCGAGGAAGAGGACGTGGTGGTGGTGGTGGGTGGCGGTGGGGGTGGGGGGTGGACAGCCAGCAGACGGATGCAGAGCAGCAGGGCGAGGAGGCCCCAGCCGTGGCCCAGGAAGGCGGGTTCACGACACCCGTGGTCTGGAGAGGTGGGGGGGGGGGCGGAGGCTGTGTTTCTCTGGCACGGTCGACCAGGCAGTGCCGGAGGGTCCTGGCAGCTCTCTGGTCTCCTGCGCTCTGCTCTGGTCTTCCTCGGTGTGGTCTGGTCTGGTCCTCCCCCGCTGCACACTCCTCCCCCTGCCTCTCCCCCTCTATCCTCCCTTCCGCCCTCTCTCCCCTCTCTCTCTTTCCCTCCATTCCTCCCACCCTACCTCCTTCTCCCTCTCGCCCCCCACGCCCTCCTCGTCCTCCCCCTGCCTCTCTCCTTCTCCCTCCCACCCCCCCCCCCCCCCCCCCCCCCCCCCCCCCCCCCCCCTCCCCCCCCCCCCCCCCCTCCCCCCCTCCCTCCCCCCCCCTCCCGCCCTCCCTCCCCCCCTCCGTCCCTCCCTCCCTCTCTCCCCCCTCCTCCCTCCCTCCCCCCCTCCCACCCTCCGCCCTCCCTCTCTCTCCCTCTCTCCCCCCCCCCCCCCTCTCGCCATCCCTCCCTCCGCTCGGCTCGGCGTTGCAATCCCCTCCTCTCCTCTCCCTCCTCCCCACCTCTTCCTCCCCCCCCTCCCCTCCCCCCCCTCCCCCCCCTCCACCCTCCTCCCT
>PIJE02001818.1:75000-77500 GCA_002895965.2 Coryphaenoides rupestris
CCAGTCTAACACTTAAGACATGTCCGTGGAGAAATAACCTCATTAAATTCAAGTTATTTTAATTAGTCACAAACACAAATCTGTTATTTCGTAACACATCTTCAACGGGGAGCGAGGAGCGGGAAGAAATATCCTTTAATCTTGGCAAGGCAACGGGACTGCCAGGAATTTAAGAGAATTCCACAGATTATTTGCAACCAAATCTCCGGGGAGGACGGCGATGTTTTCATTTTCTCTTTTTTAGTCCCCAGGTTGCCGACGCAGGGTTGTGTGTGTGTACAACACAATGCAGGGTTGTGTGTGTGTACAACACAATGCAGGGTTGTGTGTGTACAACACGATGCAGGGTTGTGTGTGTACAACACAATGCAGGGTTGTGTGTGTGTACAACACAATGCAGGGTTGTGTGTGTACAACACGATGCAGGGTTGTGTGTGTACAACACAATGCAGGTTGTGTGTGTGTACAACACAATGCAGGGTTGTGTGTGTGTACAACACAATGCAGGTTGTGTGTGTGTACAACACAATGCAGGGTTGTGTGTGTGTACAACACAATGCAGGGTTGTGTGTGTGTACAACACAATGCAGGGTTGTGTGTGTACAACACGATGCAGGGTTGTGTGTGTGTACAACACAATGCAGGGTTGTGTGTGTGTACAACACGATGCAGGGTTGTGTGTGTACAACACGATGCAGGGTTGTGTGTGTACAACACGATGCAGGGTTGTGTGTGTACAACACAATGCAGGTTGTGTGTGTGTACAACACAATGCAGGGTTGTGTGTGTACAACACGATGCAGGGTTGTGTGTGTACAACACAATGCAGGTTGTGTGTGTGTACAACACAATGCAGGGTTGTGTGTGTGCACAACACAATGCAGGTTGTGTGTGTGTACAACACAATGTAGGGTTGTGTGTGTGTACAACACAATGCAGGGTTGTGTGTGTACAACACAATGCAGGGTTGTGTGTGTGTACAACACAATGCAGGGTTGTGTGTGTGTACAACACAATGCAGGTTGTGTGTGTGTACAACACAATGCAGGGTTGTGTGTGTGTACAACACAATGCAGGGTTGTGTGTGTACAACACAATGCAGGGTTGTGTGTGTGTACAACACAATGCAGGGTTGTGTGTGTGTACAACACAATGCAGGGTTGTGTGTGTGTACAACACGATGCAGGTTGTGTGTGTGTACAACACAATGCAGGGTTGTGTGTGTGTACAACACAATGCAGGGTTGTGTGTGTGTACAACACAATGCAGGTTGTGTGTGTGTACAACACAATGCAGGGTTGTGTGTGTACAACACAATGCAGGTTGTGTGTGTGTACAACACAATGCAGGGTTGTGTGTGTGCACAACACAATGCAGGTTGTGTGTGTGTACAACACAATGCAGGGTTGTGTGTGTGCACAACACAATGCAGGTTGTGTGTGTGTACAACACGATGCAGGTTGTGTGTGTGTACAACACAATGCAGGGTTGTGTGTGTGTACAACACAATGCAGGGTTGTGTGTGTGTACAACACAATGCAGGTTGTGTGTGTGTACAACACAATGCAGGGTTGTGTGTGTGTACAACACAATGCAGGTTGTGTGTGTGTACAACACGATGCAGGGTTGTGTGTGTGTACAACACGATGCAGGGTTGTGTGTGTGTACAACACGATGCAATGCAGGGTTGTGTGTGTACACCACAATGCAGGGTTGTGTGTGTACAACACAATGCAGGGTTGTGTGTGTGTGTACAACACGATGCAGGGTTGTGTGTGTGTACAACACAATGCAGGGTTGTGTGTGTACAACACAATGCAATGCAGGGTTGTGTGTGTACAACACAATGCAGGGTTGTGTGTGTGTACAACACAATGCAGGGTTGTGTGTATGTACAACACAATGCAGGGTTGTGTGTGTGTACAACACAATGCAATGCAGGGTTGTGTGTGTACAACACAATGCAGGGTTGTGTGTGTGTACAACACGATGCAGGGTTGTGTGTGTACAACGTACAACACAATGCAGGGTTGTGTGTGTGTACAACACAATGCAGGGTTGTGTGTGTGTGTACAACACAATGCAGGGTTGTGTGTGTGTGTACAACACAATGCAGGGTTGTGTGTGTGTGTACAACACAATGCAGGGTTGTGTGTGTGTGTACAACACAATGCAGGGTTGTGTGTGTGTACAACACAATGCAGGGTTGTGTGTGTGTACAACACGATGCAGGGTTGTGTGTGTGTACAACACAATGCAGGGTTGTGTGTGTGTACAACACAATGCAGGGTGTGTGTGTGTGTGTGTACAACACAATGCAGGGTTGTGTGTGTGTACAACACGCCAGTAGATGACATAGTGTTGAGTTAAGTGGGGGGGGTTGCGAGGGGGTTTCTAGGTACAGCCTCGTTCAGAGCGGAATACGTTTCCTCACACGTTTTGCAAAGTGTTTTGTAGTTTAAACACTTTGCGCTGTTTCCCTGCCAAGATTCAAACAGAA
>PIJE02001818.1:85000-99876 GCA_002895965.2 Coryphaenoides rupestris
AATAGTGTAGAAACAAATAGCTTGTGTGTGTATGCAGTAAAGTTCCCGTCAAGCCCTGTGTATACACATTCGTTCCTTTTTGCACATCTTTAACCGGAGCCAAATTCTGCTTTCATTTTACAGGTTGGGGGGGCTTACAGGCTCCATTAAACACTCGTGCTCGGCTCGATTGATTTCTCGGATGAGGCAGCTGGTACCTTCGACGGCGTCCGACGGCGAGATGATTAATCTTCCACGAACGAGATCACTGCAGGGTCTTCTGTACGTTTAGGAGGAACAACATTTAAACCCAACAAACATCACGGCTCGTACGCCGTTCACATAATGCTCACCGGTCCCCAATAAAAACGGAGTCAGCGATTTTGGAGCGTATATACGCGTCTACAAACATGGCAGCTGCTTCGGAAGAGCGTTCGCTAATGCTCTTTGAAAAGGTTTTTAACTGGAATGAACTGGGTTGAATGGAACTGTCCCAAAAAACTTCCAGAAACATTGGAAGGACTATTGTTCTTAGCCACACAGACGCATCAGTTTGGAAAGGTCAAATTATGACCTGGAGTTTTTGGCATTGTTCGTGACTATCATGTGCCTGTTCATAAATGTGCCCGTTTCAAAACTGACTGACTGACTGGCAGCGTGGCCTCCGGTGAACACGTTCACACCGGACACTTGCACTTCCCGGGGTCCTCGGCGATACGCCAGCCCGGTGCGATGCCCATTCCGTGCCTGTTTCGGGAACGGTCCGGTCGGGTTCCGATGGCTCGCGGCTTCCCGGAGAAACGGCTCGATCTGATGAACAGAAAACGTACAACGCGGGGAGACTCCTTCCATTATAGTTAGATGTTACAAGCGGTGTTCAAACCCCGAAGAAGAAGAAGACGACGAAGGGTTTCAAGTCGTTTGCAGCGGGGCTATCAAAAAAAACCGCGGCGTTGGAATTCCACACAAAGCAGCGGCTTTCATGTTTTTTTGGGGGGGAACTGGGGAACGCGAGCCGACGGCTGGCTGCGGCACCCATCTGTGTGTGTCTACGCCAGTGCAGTTGGTCCAGCTTATCGTGTTTGTCTTCTCGGTCCTGCATCTCTGATGTTCTCATTTCCTTAGAAAACAACAGAGGAGCGCGGTGGCGGCGGCGGCGTTCCTCAGATCTGCCCGCTAAGACTTTTTTATTTAGACTGTTTACTTCAGTGTGGCGTCGAGCAAGCAAGGGGGAGGAGGAGGAGGAGCTGAGGCCAGTACGGCGTGCTGGCTGGCCAGTCGCTCATTCCAAAAATGTCGTTTATTTTGTCATTTGCACACTTTCACGGCAATTTCACTGTTTACTCCGTCGGAGAAGACTCTGTTTCTGTTCAGATGCGACGGAATTAACTTCCCTGGTTGTTGTTGGGTTTTTTTTTTTTGTTGCGAGGCTGAATTAGAAATTAATGGAACAACACAGCACGCTGTAGTTCTCGCTATATAACTGTACAGAACTTACAACAGTACAACACTGCATAATGAAGCATAGCGTAGCACAGCATGGAATAATAAAGACCGGGAATGAAGAACGAAGGTACGCGCACACAGAGGCCGCGCCAATCCACACGCTCCCCGTCCGTAATTAATACCGTTGTTTGTCCTCTTCTAAGCAATTACCAGCGTACTCTTGATCTGTGTGTTCCGCTTTCGTCCGCCATCGGTAATGAGAGGCGAGCGTCTGATACACCGCCGGTCCCCCACCGCCGTCCCCCACCGCCGTCCCCCACCCACCGATGTCACCACCCACCGCCGTCCCCCACCGCCGTCCCCACCCACCCCCGTCCCCACCGCCGTCCCCCACCGCCGTCCCCCACCGCCGTCCCCCCCACCGCCGTCCCCCACCGCCATCACCACCGCCGTCCCCCATCCCTGACCACCAGAGACCACTCCTGCTCCTGACAGAGGTAATGCTGCATCACGCCCACCTGGGAGGGAGAGAGACACAGCGACAGACATATATATATATAGAGAGAGAGAGAGAGAGAGAGAGCCAGAGATAGAGAGAGAGGCAGGGAGCGACAGACGGAGTGAGAGAGAGAGAGAGAGAGAGAGAGAGAGAGAGAGAGAGGGAGGAGGGAACTGAGAGACAGAGGGGGCGAGAAAGAGAGAGAGAAAGAGTGTGTGAGACAGTAAGGAGAGCGAGAGAGTGATAGGGAGGAGAGATAGAGAGAGAGAGAGAGAGAGAGAGAGGGAGGAGGGAACTGAGAGACAGAGGGGGCGAGAAAGAGAGAGAGAAAGAGTGTGTGAGACAGTAAGGAGAGCGAGAGAGTGATAGGGAGGAGAGAGAGAGAGAGAGAGAGAGTGAGAGGGAGAGAAAGAGAAGGTGTGAGACGGAGTCAGAAGAGAGAGAGAGAGCGATAGAGAGAAGGAGAGAGAGAGCGATGGAGAAAATAAAATCGATATCTTTGAGATGATCGTAGAGCTCAGTAGATGGGGGGGGGGGGGGTGGGGGGGGTGTAAAAGGCTGGGCTCTATTCAATATTAGACACTCAGGTCGTATTTTGTCTGTAGTGAGCCACTCTGGATGTTTGGTGCTGTTCTTATTGTTGTTGTTGTTGTTGTGATGATGGTGATGATGATGATGATGGTGACAAAACAACCTGCCACCCTGCTGCTACCGGGGCTGTAAGCATATTTAATATCCAGCAGGTAGTGGCAGGCGAACACACGGGGAACACACACTCGCTTTAATCGCGGCTCCCTTTGATGACACACTGGAGGGAGCCGGCGTGTAAACCGTGTCAAACTTTATTGATCGCGCCGCGCGGGGAACAAAACAAAACGACGCGTAAGTAACGACACCCAGGGTCACTGTAGCGGCGGCGTCCCGACGACGACGACGACGACGACGGCGTTGTCGTCGGGACGTCTGTTTTTCCGAGCCCGGAGTTCATCGGTTAAAGGGTTAAAGCCGCGGCACCCGTATTTGTTTACGCCGCCTGTGTGTGTTTACCAGACTTCACCAGACGTTGGAAAAAAAAAAGCCCAACGTAAGGAAGAGAGAGTCGTCCTTTTCGACGCGCGCGCGAATTTTCCGAGGCGTCATTTTTCCCGTCGCCTTAAGTGTTTCGGTTTGACAGGCTCCCAGCTGCACCGCGGTGTCTGTCGGAGGCAGAAACGCCGCTCTTAAAAAACACAATTATCATCGTCGTTATGACGCTCGTTTACAGGCAAATTACCGCAGTTAAGAGCAACAGTACGAGTTACACGGCGCGACAGCCGACGTTTGACTCGGGCCGTTCACTTACATTGAGCGCACGCGGGCGGCTGTAAGCAAAAAAGCGCTTCGGAAGCCGTCCTCACCCTAATGTTAGGCAGAGTAATTACGGCATAAAAGGAAAATTGCGCGCGGTGGCCCTTTGATATTCCCGTCCTCTTTTTGAGAGAGGCGTCGTGTTTTTCGGAATTTTAACAGCTTCAGACTCGCGGCTAATGCTTCAGCCGACGAGTCAACATACAAAAGGGACGGCGTAATGAACCCCGGGCGCGCTAATATGCGTGCCGCGCTGTTTGTACTTATCAGGCCTCCTATTCATCCTGCCCTTCAATTATCTGAGCCGCTTATTCCCCCGCCAAAGGTCACGGCGGCACTGCAAGTTTTACTAAAGTGTCTCAATCACGGGAGCGTTTCGTGTGTCTGACGGGTTCTTTTTTTGACGAGGAACAGAGAGTTAGGCGGTTAGGTCGTACATGAAGCCTCATTATAACAGCAAAAAGACGGTGCGGCGAGGGCCCCAAAGTGCAGGCAGCACAGGATGAACTTTGAACTGAATCCGACGACATAACAACAAGGATCCGAACGAGAACCCATCCAAACACTGAACTTAATCACAGACGGAACTAAACAGGGCAGACAGGTGATCGGGCGGAAGTAACGGGGGAACGGGTGAAGACGATCACAAACACACAAAGAAGGAATTAACAGAAGAGCAAAGACGACAAAATAAAATATGAAACTATGAATGAACAGATAGACGTGAGAACACACTGGAGGTTACATACAACCAACGAGAGACAGGTGAACACAAAATGGCCGACAACAGACAAGGGCAAGGAAGCAAACTACAGGTTAGGGGCGGAGTCAGAAATGCTGCTCTTAGAACGTGCAGAACGTGACAGAAAGGTACACATGTACAGAGAATAAATCTAACACTAGTAGAGTCAGGGGTGTAGGGTCAGAGAAGCGTGGCTCACCCGCGAGGAGGGCAGGTATTAATGGTAATCAGGTGATAATGCGAAGAACGAGTCCGTAGACACGTTGCGCACAGTGGTTCGTTCACTGGGACTATTTATACACGCGATGCTCGCTTTCAAAGTGTACGTTCTCCACGTCATTGAAGACGAGGTCGGCGTCGTACTACTTTGTGAAGTGACTTTGGCTGCGATCTCAATGGCGTGTTTGTCAGAGCTGAAGTAGCGTCGCGAGCATAGCATGAATGGCACCTCGCGTTTAGTCCTCTCCGGTGTGTTCCGCGGTGTGTCTGTCAACCGTACGAGATGAGACGTTGTTCCTGTTGGCGAAGGGTCAACATAATGTATTTGGGAACAAGAGGAAAAATAACAACTCGTCACGACAGCTCGGCGACGGCGGCGGCGGTGGCGGCGGCGGAGAGACAATGATGTGTGTTGTGTTTAAAAAGTAACGCGGCGCCGCAGAGGCTGTCGGCGACAACGTTCTCCGGTGTTGATGTTGGCGTTCGGTGGAATATTTGTCTTCTCCGTGCAGATGGATTGGCAGCCTCACCCCGCGTGGCACATTGTGTGTGTGTGTGTGTGTGTGTGTGTGTGTGTGTGTGTGTGTGTGTGTGTGTGTGTGTGTGTGTGTGTCGTGTGTGTGTGTGTGTGTGTGTGTGTGTAATAGCCGAGCCCCTAAATGCCCGACAGGCCATCGAAAGGAACCAATTCTGAAGAAACAAACTTAATAACTGAAACTTGTTTGAAGACACACAACCGCCTGCGTCGCTGTATTTCAATGTCTCAACGGGGTGATGGGTGTTTGGTTCGTGTCGTCTTAGTTTAACTGTTCTGTTCTGTTTCGCGTTTTATTTAACACAACGTATTTCTGTGCACGTATCATTAAACTTAAGTGAAACAAAAGTCGTGTTATTTGGTAATTGTAATAGAAATACTCAAGTACAGATACGGGTTGATGGTGTAGACATCGAAAGAGTTCATGAAAACAAGTTCCTTGGTTTAATAATAGATGACAAAATAAGCTGGAAATCTCATATAAAACATGTACAAAATAAACTGTCAAGAAGTATTTCAGTACTGGGTAAGGAAAACACTTTCTGGACCACAAATCACTCCACATTCTCTACTGTTCACTGGTTCTACTTATGGGGCAATACTTATAAAATCATTGACTACACTGCAACAAAGAGCCATAAGGATCATTCATAACTCCGGTTACAGGGATCATACAAATTTACAATTTTTCAAATCAAATGCATTAAAATTCACTGACACGGTTCAATTTCAAACTGCACAAATAATGTACAAAGCAATAAACAAGCTACTTCCTGGTAACATTCAGAAATTGTTTTTTAATAGAGATGGGGGTTATAATTTGAGGGGGGAATTGAATTTAAAACATCTTTATTTTCGCACAACGTTAAAGTTTTTTTCTTTTACTTCTTTTTATTGTGTTGTTCTAACATGTTCAAAATAAAGCCTGCATCAATCAATCAATCAATCAATATTTTCTGTGACAGGTATAGTAGGTCCCGTTAAGAGTACAGGAAGTTGGTAACAGGAAGTCACCTTTGACCTCCTGTGTGACTCAGGAAGTAAACAGGTTATTCCCTGTCCTCTTGTTTCCATCAGCAAACATCAGTACACTTCTCATGTATTTGCAGCGTCGTCGGTATGTCTGTCGTCTTTTGTTGTAAACTGCAATTGTAATTATTTATTTGGTGTAAAAAAAATGTTGTTTTGTGAACTTTCTGTAAACCACATCAATGCTGTGTTTAGTCACGAGGGTTTCAAGTGGACAACATATTAAAATAAGAATGTTATGGTTCACTTGATAAATATGCATAAATACAGACTGTATGTGAACATGTAAGAGTTAAAAATGGGTCATTTAATGAATGATAAAAGTATGTTTGTGGTGTTTTTAGAAGGTATTTACATTAAGCATCGTTTTTATTGCCTTTTGTCTGTTGTCAGTTTCACTCTTGTCCAATTCAATAAACCTGTGGATAAACGGATGAACGTCTTAAGAGTGTTAATGAGAAGAAGGTGTTTAACGTACTGTCTGTTATATTTCGTCTACAGACATCGAGGTCGGCACAATGGGTCGCTTGCAGTCGTGTATTTTCTATGTTAACCATAATGTTCTTAAAGTTGTTTCTCGGTGTGTTTAATAAAAACAAATAATACAGCTGATTGTTGTGTCTGCACTTTTTAATTGGTCTTTTGCTCTCGACGACGCTCCAGCCGCCTGCGATCGAACGCCGGGAGAGCGGCGTTAACAGAAGAGCAAAATAAAATGAAACTATGAATGAACAGATAGACGTGAGAACACACTGGAGGTTACATACAACCAACGAGAGACAGGTGAACACAAAATGGCCGACAACAGACAAGGGCAAGGAAGCAAACTACAGGTTAGGGGCGGAGTCAGAAATGCTGCTCTTAGAACGTGCAGAACGTGACAGAAAGGTACACATGTACAGAGAATAATTCTAACACCAGTAGAGTCAGGGGTGTAGGGCCAGAGAAGCGTGGCTCACCCGCGAGGAGGGCAGGTATTAATGGTAATCAGGTGATAATGCGAAGAACGAGTCCGTAGACACGTTGCGCACAGTGGTTCACTGGGACTATTTATACACGCGATGCTCGCTTTCAAAGTGTACGTTCTCCACGTCATTGAAGACGAGGTCGGCGTCGTACTACTTTGTGAAGTGACTTTGGCTGCGATCTCAATGGCGCGTTTGTCAGAGCTGAAGTAGCGTAGCGAGCAATAGCATGAATGGCACCTCGCGTTCAGTCCTCTCCGGTGTGTTCCGCGGTGTGTCTGTCAACCGTACGAGATGAGACGTTGTTCCTGTTGGCGAAGGGTCAACATAATGTATTTGGGAACAAGAGGAAAAAGAACAACTCGTCGCGACAGCTCGGCGGCGGCGGCGGCGGAGAGACAATGATGTGTGTTGTGTTTAAAAAGTAACGCGGCGCCGCAGAGGCTGTCGGCGACAACGTTCTCCGGTGTTGATGTTGGCGTTCGGTGGAATATTTGTCTTCTCCGTGCAGATGGATTGGCAGCCTCACCCCGCGTGGCACATTGTGTGTGTGTGTGTTGGTGTGTGTGTGTGTGTGTGTGTGTGTGTGTGTGTGTGTGTGTGTGTGTGTGTGTGTGTGTGTTTGTGTGTAATAGCCGAGCCCTAAATGCCCGACAGGCCATCGAAAGGAACCAATTCTGAAGAAACAAACTTAATAACTGAAACTTGTTTGAAGACACACAACCGCCTGCGTCGCTGTATTTCAATGTCTCAACGGGGTGACGGGTGTTTTGTTCGTGTCGTCTTAGTTTAACTGTTCTGTTCTGTTTCGCGTTTTATTTAACACAACTTGTTTCTATGCACGTATCTTTAAACTTAAGTGAAACAAAAGTCGTGTTATTTGGTAATTGTAATAGAAATACTCAAGTACAGATACGGGTTGATGGTGTAGACATCGAAAGAGTTCATGAAAACAAGTTCCTTGGTTTAATAATAGATGACAAAATAAGCTGGAAATCTCACATAAAACATGTACAAAACAAACTGTCAAGAAGTATTTCAGTTCTGGGTAAGGCAAAACACTTTCTGGACCACAAATCACTCCACATTCTCTACTGTTCACTGGTTCTACTTTTCCAATACTTATAAATGTACAACACAATCACTGACTATACTGCAAAAAAGAGCCATAAGGATCATTCATAACTCCGGTTACAGGGATCATACAAATTACTATTTTTAAAATCAAATGCATTAAAATTCACTGACATGGTTCAATTTCAAACTGCACAAATAATGTACAAAGCAATAAACAAGCTACTTCCTGGTAACATTCAGAAATAGTTTTTTAATAGAGATGGGGATTATAATTTGAGGGGGGAATTGAATTTAAAACATCTTTATTTTCGCACAACGTTAAAAAGTTTTTGTGTTTCCGTATGTGGAGTGAGGATCACATGTCCAATATGTACTTTTATAAATATGCATGTTTATGGGTGTGTGGGTACACATACACATAACTGAGTGATGGAAAAGGGGTAGGATTAAATAAGCTTATGCTTCTTCCTGCTACCTGTTAGGTTATTTTTTTGTCTTTCTTTTACTTTCTTTTTATTGTATTGTTCTAACATGTTCAAAATAAAGCCTGCATCAATCAATCAATCAATCAATCAATCAATCAATCAATTTTCTGTGACAGGTATACAGTAGGTCCCGTTAAGAGTACAGGAAGTTGGTAACAGGAAGTCACCTTTGACCTCCTGTGTGACTTTAATCAGGAAGTAAACAGGGAATTCCCTGTCCTCTGTTTCCATCAGCAAACATCAGTACACTTCTCATGTATTTGCAGCGTCGTCGGTATGTCTGTCGTCTTTTGTTGTAAACTGCAATTGTAATTATTTATTTGGTGTAAAAAAATTGTTGTTTTGTGAACTTTCTGTAAACCACATCAATCCTATGTTTAGTCACGAGGGGTTCATAGTAAATACAGTTGACAACATATTAAAATAAGAATGTTATGGTTGACTTGATAAATATGCATAAATACAGACTGTATGTGAACATGTAAGAGTTAAAATGGGTCATTTAATGAATGATAAAAGTATGTTTGTGGTGTTTTTAGAAGGTATTTACATTAAGCATCGTTTTTATTGCCTTTTGTCTGTTGTCAGTTTCACTCTTGTCCAATTCAATAAACCTGTGGATAAACGGATGAACGTCTTAAGAGTGTTAATGAGAAGAAGGTGTTTAACGTACTGCCTGTTATATTTCGTCTACAGACATCGAGGTCGGCACAATGGGTCGCTTGCAGTCGTGTATTTTCTATGTTAACCATAATGTTCTTAAAGTTGTTTCTCGGTGTGTTTAATAAAAACAAATAATACAGCTGATTGTTGTGTCTGCACTTTTTAATTGGTCTTTTGCTCTCGACGACGCTCCAGCCGCCTGCGATCGAACGCCGGGAGAGCGCCGGTCGGGTTTCCCCCGCGGAATAACTCCGTTGAAGTTTGCTATTTTGCAAACGGTTACCGTTCTCCTCCACATAATGAAATCCAAGAATAATATGACTATCGATCGACTGCAGCTGTGTTCAAGAGAGGGAGGCGGAAAACGCTCGAGAGAGAGACTGATGACTTCACACATTTTTCGACGGGTGCCTCGACTTCTTAGATTTCAATGGCAATTTTTGCCAGCGCACTGTATCCTGTGTCGGCCTGGGAAGCCTGGGAAGCCGCAGTTAAGAGCTGGTCCTGTTTGTAAAAGGAGCCGATTGATTGAAACGGGACGACACTTTTAACCCCAAGGTTACAGACCAGCCAATCTGAGCGACGGATAAAAGAAAAAAAAAAACGAATAGAAAAACAAAAGTGTCGCCTGTAAAGCTCCGACTTTACGTGAACTTGTTATTATCTCAATAAATCAAATGAAACGTGATTAAACACTCCCAAGGTGTGTGTTTTGTTTATTAGGTGGGTTTTCAGCGGCGCACGGTGATTGATAACGCATCATAACTTTGGCATCTTTTACAGAAAACCCGTGAATAAATCGACGGTACGACGCGCGGGGAAACCGCTTCTGCCGCGCGGCGGGCAGGCGACCGCGCCTCGTTGGAAGCGTAACCGCTACGGGGGAATGAGTATAAGAATTTATATTGAGATATTCTTCCATCAGTCATTTCACGGGAAGTTTAAATTAAGGCACGAGATCGGCACATACATCACGGCAACGCGCGAGGCATTCTGAGAGAGAGAGAGAGCGAGAGAGAAAGAGAGAGAGAGAGCAAAGTACGAGCTGAACGGCATTAGCAGCCGCGGAGAAATGAAAGCGACTGGTAATGGTTTATTTATTTTTTTCTGCCTCTCTCTGTCATTTAATCTCCATTCAGAGTGGTTCATTAGACACTTGCCGATGAAAATAGCTTCGAGATAAAACTTGATCTGCATGCCAGAGACACACCGGGACCTGCCAAGGCGCTCTCTCTCTCTCTCCCCCTCACCTGTCCCCCATTGGACGCAATGTGTTTGGATATTTTTATGCATTTATTCATACATGATGCCAAATCGCAGCTCTTTTGTTATGTAATATGCATTTTTTTTGTAATGCATGCAAACCGAAAATAAATACAACATGAGAACAACAGCGACTGAAACAACGCGATCCAAGAAGGTCACCGTCAATAAAGAGGAGAAAGTTTGGGGCCCCCGAGTGCATCAATTTGGGGTTGCCGGCCGGCATGAATACGGATGAATTTCATGGCCGGATGGAATGAAACCAAAAGACCGAGGCTCTACGCTCGCTCGCGTCCAAAAGCAAGAGTGGCAGTGAACCGACCAGCTAAGACATGCCAATCTCATCATCCTCGTCTCTCTCTCTCTCCCTCTCTCTCTCTCTCTCTTCTCTCTCTCTCTCTCTCTCGTATGTGGATGGACAGATCCTCACAGCCGCCGAGGGAGGCATGGAGGTGTTTCGTCTTTTTTTGTTCCTGTTCTTTCGGAAGCGGGCGAGGAGAAAGTGTGTGCGGGCGCCGGGATTGTTGATGAGGAAGGACATGTCGATGTGGTCACCGCAGTAAGGAAGCTGGGGGGGGCGGAGCTGCTGGGGGGGCGGAGCCGCTGGGGGGGGGGGGGGGGTGGAGAGAGAGAGAGAGGGGCGGAGAGAGGGGGGGTGGAGGTACCTACCGGCTGCGTCCAGGCCCCCCCCCCTGGCTCCGGGAACGGAACGTGAGCGTATCGGCCGCAGCGGCAGATTGTGTGGTCTGAGTGGCTATTAAACGTGACAGGACGGAGGCCTCTGAGTTGGTGGGCCGCCTGATTACGCCGCCGCCGCTCTCCCCCCCACCCCCCTGCTCCTCCCCCGCCCACCGGCTCCCTGCTCTCCCCCCCTCCCTGCCTCCTCCCCCCCGCTCCCCCTATTGACTGTGGTTAGGATGGAGCCTTCCATTTCCTGCCGAAATAAATTAAAAGTCAGAAGTAATTTGCCTGATGTGGGAGGCGGGCGGGCGGGGCGGGTGGCGAGGGGGGGGTGGACATGTGTGTGTGTGTGTGTGTGTGTGGTGTGGGGAAGAGGGGTGGGGGGAAAGTGGGGGGAGGTGGGTGGTGGGAGGCGGTGGTGGGGGGCGGGGTGGGGTGCAGGTGTTTTTTTCGCCTCCATTTTGTACCTCAAAGTTTTGTGAATATCATTTTGTGCCCTGCCTGGAAATCAATTGAACCCTGGGCTGTTTAATAAGATGGGGGCTTATTTTCTGCCTCTGACAGTTTTGTTCGAGAGGCGAGAGGGCGGTGGGGGGGGTGGGGGGGGGGCGGGGGGTGAAGGGTGAGAGGGGGGTGGGTGGGTTGGGTGGGTGGGTTGGGGGGGCGCAGGGATTTGATTAAAGTGGAGATAGTGAGAGATTGAGGTCTTGTTCTTGCCATGGGAAAGATCAAGGCACCTAATCGGGTCTCCTGCAAGGCTGTTGACGACAGCCCTGCTGGTTACTGGCAGCTCTGTCTCTCTCTCTCTCTCTCTCTCTCTCTCTCTCTCTCCCTTCTCTCTCTCTTTCTCTCTCGATCTCCATCTTCGTCTCTCTCTCTCTCTTTCTCTCTCGCTCTCTCTGGCTTAGTGTCTCTGTCTAGCTCTTTGTGTTGTCTATATGTGTTGCTGTATCTGTCTCTCCCTTTCTAGATCTCTGTATTGGTCTCTATCTAAGTATCTCTCTCTCTCTCTCTCTCTCTCTCTCTCTCTGTCTTGCTCTCTCACTTTCTATTGTTCATTCTTGCTCTTGTCTCCCTTGTCTCTCTCCCCCTAGCCTCTCTGTCTCTAGCTCTCTTTTTATGTCTAGCATAAAACATGTCAGTGTGTGTGTGTGCACTTTGTACACACACACACACACACACACACACACACACACACACAGATGTGGTGAGAGATTCCCTCGCCTGGGTGGGGGGGGGAGGATAGTCCAAGACACTCAAGGAACAAAAGGCCAAAAAAAAAGGAAAAAACAGAAATAATACTGTTTGTTGAACTCTCTGTGGAGGCGATGGTTTGTTCTTTTTCGACGGTTCCAGTTGAGCAACCTCTGGGGTTTGTCTGTGGTTTGTCAGCCCGCCGCGCAAACAACATTATGCTATACCTGCACCGAGGACCTCTGCTCCTCGCAGCGGCGCCGGGAATAGGATTCTTCCTCGGACGCGTTGCGGCTGCGGAGCACCGGAGCGCCGGAGATCAGGGGGGGGGTGGGGGGGGAGAGGTGCTTAGCGTCTGTACGGTGTGAAGAAGAAATGAAGACGGAGAAGAAAAAAAACACGGAAACAAAAACCGAAAAGCACCCGACGATGTGGATAGTGTGAAAGAGAAATGTTTTCTTAACAACATCTGAGACGCGGCGTGCGGCGCGGCGTGCGGCGCGGCGCTGGCGGCGGCTACACGCGGGTTAAACGACTGCTGCCGCCGCGGTCGGGATGACGATTGCGCGGCGCTGCAACCCTGAGCAAACACCGAAGCTGAGCCATCGCTCATACTGAAGATCACACGTGACAATAGCAGAGAATCCGGGAACACGGATCCTCCATTAGGCCCACTGTGTCTGTCTCTCTCTCGCTCTCTTAAAGTTTGCCGAAAATGGCGGCGTAATTATTCCACGGATAAAAACAATCGGAACGCTCAATAGAGTGCGTGGCTTTGAGGATGTCCTTGTGCCACACAGCCCCTGCGCTCTCCCATGTGAGTGGATGTTGTGGACCGAGAGAGCTCAGGCGAAGCACCCCCCCCTTGAACATCAGACAGCGTTTCATGTTCCTTTTCTTTTAAATGGCAGCGCTGCTTCAACACTGGAAACACTGGAGTCCTCCTCCGATGGACAGCCCCGGGAATCTGCGCCCTGCACGTGGAAGCGCCCGGAATCTGAAGCCTCTGCTGGAAACCCCGGGAATCAGAGGCCTCCGCTTGGAATCCCCAGGAATCTGTGGCCTCTGCTTGGAAGCTCCGTGATTCTGAGGCCTCCACTTGGAAGCTCCAAGAATCTAAGGCATCCACTGGACAGTCCTGGGAATCTGCATCCTGCGCTTGGAAGCCCAGGAATCTGAGGCTTCCGATTGGAAGCTCCGGGAATCTAAGGCATCCACTGGACAGTCCTGGGAATCTGCACCCTGCGCTTGGAAGCCCTGGAATGTGAGGCCTCCACTCGAAGCCCCGGGAATTTGAGGCATCCGCCTGGAAGCTCCGGGAATCTGAGGCCTACTCTTGGAAGTCTTGGGATTTTGAGGCCTCCGATGGAAGCCCCGGGAATCTGAAGCCCGAACTGCACCATTACCCTGTATTCTGACCCCGAGCACCTCACTACTCCACCCCACCTCAGCTTGAAAAGAGACAATTTTACACACACACACACACACACACACACAAACACACACACATATAGTAAACACACACACACACACACACACACACACATATAGTAAACGCACACACACACACACACGCATGTGTATACACATGCACATATACATACAAACACACACAGACACAGGAACATGCAACCTTGAAACGTGGTAAACGTGATATGAAAGATAGACAGAGCATGAGAGAAGATACAAAGAGAGAGAGAGAGAGAGGGAGAGAGAGAGAGAGAGAGAGAGAGAGAGAGAGAGATAGACAGGAGGTGGTGGTGGTGTTGGGGGGCGGAGGCGGTCGAACGCTAGCTACTCTGTGAGTGGCACGAATGCGATCCACACATGAGGTGCGCGGTGATCAGACGGCGGTGGATGAGTCAGTGTCAAGCTCTGTTTAGACGCGCGGCTTCACGGCTTCAAACGGCGTGCAGGCGAGGCAGAGCACAGCGCCCACGCAAGAGCACAACCTCTGGGAGGAGAACAGGTTAGCATGCTGCAGGTTAGCAGGTTGAAAGTTAGCAGGCTGAAGGCTAGCAGGCTGAAGCTTAGCAGGCTGCAGGTTAGTAGGCTAGCAGGCTGCAGGCTAGCAGGCTGCAGGTTAGCAGGCTGCAGGTTAGCAGGTTAGCAGGCTGCAGGTTAGCAGGCTGCAGGCTAGCAGGTTAGCAGGCTAGCAGGTTAGCAGGCTGCAGGTTAGCAGGTTAGCAGGCTGCAGGCTAGCAGGCTGCAGGCTAGCAGGTTAGCAGGCTGCATGCTGGAAGCTTTCTCTCATTAGACTGTTTGATCCTCCTTCTGACAAAGATGACTCTTCACTATGACTAGACAGGCAGATAGACAAGCAGATAGACAGACAGACAGACAGACAGACAGACTGTAGAAAGGAAGACAGCAGGCATATGGGCAGACAGACAGACATCAAGACAGACCGGCACACAGACAGCTATGCAGGCAGACAGATAGTGCAGAGAGACATGAGGCGTGCATATGGGGTGTCCTGTATGAGTAACACGGCAACAGACTCACACCCATCCATCCGAGAGAGAGAGAGAGAGAGAGAGAGAGAGAGAGAGAGGGAGAGAGAGCGATGAAAGGACAAAGGACAGACAATGGGAGGTGAGGGAAGGTTGTCGGGCAGAGAGCGGGCGAGCGAGCCAGAGAGAGGTGGTGGCGGTGGTGGTGATGGTGGCGGCGGCGGCGGCGGCGGGGTGATGCTTTGCGGTGGCGCGTCCATGCCAAGATGGAGTCTATCTCCTCTGCAACATGGACGCTG
>PIJE02001819.1:19436-21936 GCA_002895965.2 Coryphaenoides rupestris
ACAACTGTTTTAAAGTGGGGGAATGTACCGGATAAAATGGAGGAATGATGGGGACATTTTGTTTGTGGAATCATCAAAAGGAAAGAGAAGAGAGAGAGAGAGAGAGTGTAAACGGATGAGTGGGCGCAAGGTTGGACTCCGGGAGAGAGTTGGATGGATGGCTCCAAGGACGGTGGAAACACAGAAATGAAAAGCAGAGGGCGAGACGGACAGGCTTGGGGAACAATATCTGAAAGCTACGAGGGACAGACACAGACACGAGGTTCATGGTACTGCATTCACAGCACACACACACACGCGCGCGGCCATTTTCCAGTCACGCTGGGGCCCC
Organism: Coryphaenoides rupestris; assembly: GCA_002895965.2. Lineage (NCBI taxonomy): Eukaryota > Metazoa > Chordata > Actinopteri > Gadiformes > Macrouridae > Coryphaenoides > Coryphaenoides rupestris. Next base: position 19,768 of record PIJE02001819.1, read on the forward strand.
ACAACGCACACACGTACCACGGCCCCATTTATGCACCACGGCCCCATAAGGTTACAGGGGCGGCAGTAGCTCAGGAGGTATAAGAGCGGTTGTCTGGCAACAGGAAGGTCGCCGGTTCGATCCCCGGGCTCCTCCCCCTCCTAGCTAAGTGTCGAGGTTGTCCCTGACTGCTCCTGACGTGTTGGTTGTTACCTTGCATGGTTGACACAAATTCATAGCGACATGAGAAGACAAAATTCATAACGCACTGTAGCGGGGTTTTACAGTTGAACAAAAAAGGTGCTTTTAAATGCAATGTGGGTGGGTGGGTGGGTTGGTGTGTGGTGTGTGTGTGTGTGTGCATGGGGGTTCCTTTATTGGTAGCCATGACGATGTCCCACAGTGTGGCTTCCTCTACATCCTGCTCCAGGTGATGCTAATTGTTCCCATCCGTCTCCGTTAGCACACCGCCACCGCCGCCGCCGAGGCGGGGTTAGCTCAAGATCAAGTTAGCCGAGACTGGTGTTAGCCGACACTGCATGGCTAGCACACACACACACACACACACACACACAAACGAATACAAATAAATTATACAAATAAAACAAATAAACAACCACGCCTGGACTATTAAGAGGATAAATCTTTCTCACGCGCTTTGCCGGGCGCGGGAGTGTCGCCCCCACAATGTGAAACAACGAGCACCTTTCTTTACTTACTGGACTATTTTTTTCTTCTAGCCTGCCGTTAAAAACCAGCCAATCAGAGACGCCTGTGTGAGTTCCTCAGTCTGAGTCAGCAACTGAACATCCGGAACAATCTGCTCGTGTGAAAAAGATTGGAATAAATAAATAAACCCAATGAAGCTTTGTTTTGTTTTTTTTTGCAGCGCGGGCAATTAGCGAACACGCGGAGACAAAGAGTTGGGCATGAATGCATAAGGAGTCCCACGGCGTGTTCACGTCAAGGCAGTTGAACGCCGAACGCTCGATAAGTGAGGCTTAATTAAATGAAAGTTGTTTTTTAAGCTCTTCAACTCAAGGTAAGCTGAAAGGACTCGAGGTAACATTTTCTACAGCGGCAACGGTTTTTAAGTAACACTTTTATCTTTTTATACAGGGCTGAATAGGCAACGGAGAGGACTATTGCTATGCACAGTTGAAAGAAATTAGCAGTCTAGAATTGATCGTTTTTACACATTCACATTCTCCACATAATCTAAATGGCGTGTGACGTGGATGTTAAATCGCGGCCATTAAAATCAGCTATTCCTCGGAGTGCGCTCCCAATCAGCGAGCTGCCAAAGAGCCTGAAGCCACAAGACACAAAGAGAGAAACTGCCAACAGCAGTCAGTCTTCTAATCACAATCTCTGTCCAGTGGGGGGGGGGGGTCAAAGTGCAACAGGCCCTCAGCAGCGCACACACACGAGCTGAGCTATTGTACGCCGCCTGTACATCTGTCACCGCGACGCATCCCACATCTGCTCCTGCTTTAAGATCAAGCCAAGCCAAAAAAACTCACGGAATACCGTCAGTCGGTAAACACTGACCACACGTCCACAGGAAACCCTCGAGCCGGGGGCGCCCCGTCCTCATCGCCATCATCATCATCATCATCATCATCATCATCATCATCCTCCTCCTCCTTTAGCCGCCCTCCCACCCACCACCCCCACCCCCACCCTCTCCCACCCCCATCCCCAACCCCCACCCCTAGAGGGAGTGGAGTGGAGGGGAGGATATTGATGGCTAAGCCGCACCGCCACATTAACTCTCATTATGGCTCCAGCCGTATCCAGGGGTGGTGGTGGTGGTGGTGTACTGTGTACTGTGTACTGTGTGTACTGTGTACTGTGTACTGTGTGCTGTGACAGATCTACCCTGCCTCCGTATCCCCTGGACCCTGAACACCAGGAAAAACATCCCTGCTCTCTCCTCACATACATCACCACCCACTAGTCGGACAGAGAGGAGAGAGAGAGAGAGAGAGAGAGAGAGAGAGAGAGAGAGAGAGAGAGAGAGAGAGAGAGAGAGAGAGAGAGAGAGCGAGAGGGAGGGAGAGCATGGCTTGGTGGGCCTTTTCACGTGTCGGCCCTTGAAGGTACAATAAGTCATTGAGAAGCACAGAAACAACTCAGAATAAAGTAAAAAACACTCTTTCTCTTACCAGTTTGTGATGCATTTCTTTA
>PIJE02001819.1:26936-36936 GCA_002895965.2 Coryphaenoides rupestris
CGCTTACATCTGGACAAACTGACAAAGTGACCGACTGGGTTTTTAGGCGGTTAAACGCCCGAAGACGACCCTGGAGGAGCTCTCTGAAGTTAGTCTTGGATCGGGATAAGCCTGCTTTTATTATGGATAGCACGCACACGCCCACACACACGCGCGCGCACACACACACACAGACACACACACACACACACACACACACCACACACACACACACACACACACACACACGCATGCATGCATACGCACACACACACACACGCGCACACACACACACACACACACGCACGCACACACACAAACACAAAGACAAACACAATAGCGACATGGAGATGGAAGCAGACAAACAGAGTAATCAAATATTTAGAAACATATTCATGCAAACCCACACACACACACACACACACACACGTGCCAGTTGGGCTCATGAGTTGACGGAACGAGAAGAAAAAAGAGGCGCCCCGATATGCCAGAGTGAACACATATGCGCTTCCTAATTAATGTTTCAAAGTAAAGGTTGGCGTGTTGTTGCATGAGCCCAGCCTCCCCACCGTCACGGTGAAACCGTAGCTTCAACGGGAGTCAACGATTGGAAGGAGAGAGAAAACTTCCCCCCAAATATGATCCATTCAAACGTAGCCAGGGGAATCGGTGAGTATGTAAACATTGAGCCTGCCTCAAGAACAACATCATCACGGTTTTATGTTGCTCCCGCCGTCATGGCCGCCCATACAGTTGACTGGTCAGAAAGTTACCAGTCTGGAACTTTCTTTCGTGCCTGATTAAAAACTCTGTGCCGTCTGGCAGACAGTACAACACACACACACACACACACACACACACACACACACACACACACACACACACACACATTTTCTACCGTCACTCCTGATGTCCTGGCCAAACCCCCCCCACAAGAACCTTTCCAAGCATTACCAATGTTGTTTTATTTCATGTTATCGCCTCTGTCGTCACGACGACACAGCGGGGCCGTGTGGAGACATCGCGTCACATTGGACATTCGTCTTCTTTTCAGCGCTAGTACACCGCTTTTATGTTTCCGTCTCTGTAAGACTAGAACGAAAAGTTATGGACCTCGAACAAAGTCTTCATGACTGAACAAGCGTCGTGTTGCGTGGGCGTACACCCATATAACTTTCATTTGATTTATTTGACATGTTTTATGATGAATGTAGGTCTTTGCATTGCACATTCTGACCCTAGTTGACCCTAGGTGACAAGGCGTCATGTGCATAATTATCAACTTTTTCTGTGAACCACTGAAAATAAGTTCCATTTGGAAAGTGATGAGCGAAGCAGAGCAGCGAGCTAGTGTTGAATGATGCCCATAAGAAGGGCATAATTCTGTATGACATATGTGACGAACAATTCTTTATTAATAACTCTTTATTTCTTCAGCAATGCATAATTCTGTGTAGCATTTATGACTGATGTGTTAGATATAAACTTTTTTATTATTATTATTGTACTTCTGTATAATTTTGTGTAGCATTTGGACTGATGTATGACATATAAGGTTTATTTCAACAAACACCACAATGCATGCATTTAGTAGGGCCAGGTGATATGAACATGGTTTTCTAGGAATGTAATACAAATTATAAATAATCTATATAAAATAACCACACGGTAAAGCCTATTTTTGTATACTCCTGTGTGCATTAAAGTACCAGACATTTTCGCATTCTATTAAGAACTTTAGTGCAAATAATAGAACAGCTAGAACAGTCTGGGGAATTCAGAAAGCACCATCCCTTCACTGTAATGCAGCTTTTAAAACCAGGATATGACAACACTTAGGCTATGCCAGATCAAAATGTCTGTCTAAGGCAATATCACAATATCGATTTATATGGCCCAGCCCTATTATTTAGGATTTTTGTTTGTGATGATAATTTAAAGATCCTTTTAGATGCGGTCCAAGAACGATGCTGCAGTTTGGCGATATGATCTAAACATGTTAATTAAATAAATGTGACAATTTTTCAACTCTGAAGCTAAACTGACAGCCTGTGTGCCTAAACTTGTGATGCTTTTCAGAATGTGATGCAGATTTAGAAGTCAAGTGTCAAGATTTAAGACATAAAGAACCTCAGGGATGGCCGGGGGGGAAACTAAAACCAACAAAGTGCTGTTTGTTAGTCAGTTCTCTGGGAAAACCTCTAACACACACAAACACGTCTGCTGCCATAATGCCATATCTCCACAGAAAGACACACTGGGGCCAGTCCACTGGGGAAATGTCAGCATCTGAGATCTGCTTCGCAAGACTCAGATCTCTGGAGTTAACTCGACTGAGAATTTGAGGATTTCAAACTATCCACTATGTGAAAGCCCTTCGGATGAGGAAATATGGCCTATATCCATTGCTATACGCAATGCTACCTCTAATCAATATGCGGGGAAATTGTGGCACTATCACAGAAATCAAATTTCACAGACTCTGAAAGAAACACTGCCTTGTCAATTTGGAATGGTGGTGATCAGCAGTTCTTGAAGCCATGAAATAAAAAACCTGCATTTGTGTGATATGCACACAATGTGTGATTCTACCTCTGGCTTCGTCCTTGAGCCGCTGCACAGACTCCAGCAGGTTCTCCTTCTCATCCAGCTCGCTCTCCAGGAAGGCGTTGCGTTCAATGACCTGGTTCATCCTCTGCTCGAAGTCCTCCAAAGACATAATGGTGGCCCTAGGAAAGGGAACAGGAAGAATGTGTGTTTATGTCCGTCTTCGAAAGTATGCTAGCAGGATGAATTACCTGCATATGGAGTGCTAGCTAATCGAATTACCAAATGTTTACAAGCATTGCGGAAAACTGACCTCTTCGCCCTCTCCAGGTCGTCGTTGGACTGCTCCAGCTCTCTGATGTACTTCTGAAGGTGATCTCTGGCTGCCGCGGTCTGAGCCAGGTCCTCTTCCAGTGCCGAGATCTGCCTGAACGCTTCGCTGTGCTGACAATCGTACTTCTCCTGCGACCGCAGAGACGACAACAACAATTCGATCAAAATAAACACACTCCATTTCCTAAAAGAGAGACGGAGGACACCATATTGCCAGTCCCAGTGTCAACATCTGCACATGCATGTGAAAAGAGTCAAGACCCTGTAGTTATTTATGGGGACAAACAAGCCCTGGAGTTGTCCCCTTAAGACTGTCCTTGAGCAATTATCCTTTTATAATTTTTTGAATAAATCAAGTAGTCATCCCTGCCATTAAACAGTTCCCTGTGGACTGCTGAACGAAAATAGCAGTCAGCTGTTTTATAGCTCGGCAGAAGAGTGGCCGGCAACAATCTGGCAATGAGTGTGTGTGTGTGTGTGTGTGTGTGTGTGTGTGTGTGTGTGTGTGTGTGTGTGTGTGTGTGTGTGTAAAAAGCACCGTGAGCATGGCATCTTACCCTAATGTTCTCCAGTTCCATTCGGAGTCGGCTGTTGTCTGAAAGAAGCTCTTTGTTCCGAGCTTCGCAGTGCTTCAACTCCGTTTCCAGTTCCGCCTCATAATCTCGACTCATCTGCTGGAACTCCTGGAGCTCTTCTTGTGCCTCCTCGGCCCTGGGGACAAGCAGCTGGGTTAGCCCTAGTGGAATCCTGCTCTATATACACACACTACAACTAACCAGTCAGTTCAGACCAGACCAGTCAGTTCATCTTTACCCTGAAACATGTCTGCTGTGACAGGGAGCCGCAAAAAGGGGCCACAACTACACCCAGAACAGGTTTATCGAGTTTAATGTGTCACTTTAGACCAGACCATCATCCTAGTCCCCTAGAGATTATCCACAACTAATGTAACCAGATCAGGAAACAGCTTAGAGTTAGTTAGTGTATTGTCGAGGATTGTTAGGGGAATATACATATATATATATATATATATATATTTGGATTGTCACAGAAGAACAAATAAGTATTGCCATTTGCAATGTCACCTTTGCTGGTGTCCCTCTGCTTGGCTCTTCCAGAAATGTAGTTCCTCTTCTAGGGAGGAGAAGCTCTGCGTTGAGGGCTCTCCCATGTCCGCCAGCTGCTCTCAGTGTAGACACCACGAATCTAACATTCAAGAGAAAAACAAGACCCACTAGTTTAACATATTATATATAGAGGCTTCTCTGGGGGGGGGCAGCGCCTCCTTTGACATGCAGCAAACCAACAGTATACGTGCGTTTGAATAGCAGACGTACCTTCAAGCGGGTGTTTCTTTCGTGGGAGTTCAGTCGTAGCAGTTTTTTTTAGACGTGCGAGTGGTTAACCAGAGGCTCGCTTTTAGCTGGCTAAGCTAACGACTCGAACAAAGCTGACGCCAAATCCCGGGGCCAACGCCACACGACACGAATTAAGCGTTCGATATCAGGGCAGTCAAATCGGAATAACTGTGAGCACTATAGAAGCAAACGTGGAAAAAGGTTAATCGAAACAATGGCTCAGTCGCCATTTAACAAAAGTATTATTATGCTAGCAGCTCAGCAACCAAATCTAAACTATACTTCTTTTAGAGAATCCCATTGGCCCATACCGATGCTGACGCGCGAAAATTGTCCAATGAAGTTGTTCCCTTGCTCCAAGTCGACGCCCCCTTCTCGCTCAGCACATACGGAGCTGTGGTGGAGTTTGAATGTGTGGCAGGTGTCACCGTTGCAATCCATTCACAGCCTAAAAAGTTGTTATTATAGCCCTATAACCCTATAACCACATCATATGAATACATTCATTATTTCTTTGTATGAATCAACATAAACAAATGTTGTTGATTTGAGATTAGTCTGATCCTACTGCAAAAAATGACAAAATGAAATAAAAATGAAGAAATTCAATTGTGACTGTTATCATGAACAATTATGAGACATATTATTTGAAAGATATATGACTAGAGTGGAGTAGTTACAGTTAGATACAGTTCCAATTCAATCTCTATAACAACTAGCTAGTGGACGGCGGGCGCCAGCTAGCCGTCGCTAGCTAACGGTGAGACCACAAGCATAAATCAGGTGAAGCCAAAGAAATGGCCGGGACCTGACCACTTACGCTTCCCGTAATTCGCCCGGCGATTAAGGGGTGAACCCTTAGCACCGCACCACCCCCCCTTCCTCTAATCATCCAACTCCTGCTCCACCTCCTCCTCCACCTCCTGCTCCACCTCCTCCACCTCCCCTCCACTCTCCCATCCATGTAATTTAAAATCAACAGGCCAGCAGCCTGAGCTGGCCAGACAGGGATCAGTTAGTAAAACAAATGTTTTAGCCCCGCTCCGTGGCTATCCAAACAGCCATTAGCATTTCCGCAGCTAGTAATCGCTAGCGTTGGGAAAACAGGCGGGGAAGGGCCTGGCTTCCCACACATCGCTATGCAACAGGCCTGTCAATCATCCGGCTGGGGTCACGACAGAGTGGTGCACGTATATACGTGGCAGGCAGGCACACACACACACACACACACAAGTACACCCACACACACACAAGTACACACACACACACGCGTGCACACACACGCACACACGCACGCACGCACACACACACACGCACACACAACACACACACACACACACACACACACACACACACACAAACAATCTCTTGCAAAAACAAACAGGCCAGTGCAATTCATGTCGTGGCCAACACCCTCTCATGAAAAGAAACACACACACACACATCAATACACGGTATTCTTATTCGCCAGCGGATTGTGTGACCCTCATCTGATTGGTGGATGCAGAGGGCTCCCATGGGCAAGGGGTTGTCAGGCACTTCCAATCCATTAAGAAAACAATGAAGTCATCAGTATCAGTTCTGTGAGGGGAGGGGGGGGAGGGGGTGGGGAAGGGAAATTGCCAGGAATAAGTTAAGGAAATAAGTTAAGGAAATAGGATTATAGACACGAACAATAGCAACTTCACAGAAATCAAATTAGTCCAGATCAGCCGCGTGTGTAGGTTCCAACGTCGGGACAAAAAGTCTCCGATCCTTGACATGACCCCACACCCAGGTTTCAGAGACTGGCCCGCAGTGAGCGCCAGAGGCCTGTAGGGATCACTGTAGAGAGGCGACGTCTCTCACGCACAGCATGCGTGTTGTAATGTAAACTGGGTTAACTTAAGCACACGCACCCTCAATGGCCTTAATGAGACCTAGAAGCTGTGTTGATACGGATATTGTTGGTGTCGGTCGGGACAGATTTTAATTGCATTAACGTTAATCAGCAATAATCACGGAAAAAACGATCTCTTCTTCTTGAATGTCCTAAATGATCAGATCTACGCCAGAATGATTCATCACAAAAATCCGTTGCATATTTGTGTTTCATCAACAGAACTTTATTGCACGGTACTTCAGTATTCCAGTCTGTGGCCTATGCATAGGCCTATGTTGTAGACATGCTGCTATACAACGGTGTACTGGGAAAGAAAGTCTCTGTGTTCCTGTCACTCCTGTGTTTTTCGGCCCTTAATTTACTTTCAGAACATTTCTGACTGAATGACAGGAACACAGAGAGGGCCAGTAAAGACGCACACAGGGCCGCTTAAAATGTTATAGCATCTTTTTGATGGTCCACCACTGCATCGCATGGCTATGTCATATCATGCTATGGTGATGTTGCCAAAAGTAAGCATTCCATTGTACTTGTTACATATGGCAATAAAGAAAATCTTGAATATTGAGTCTTGCGCTACCCTTTGCAGGGAGATCATGGCTGTCGCCGTAGTCGTCATATGTGTGCGAAAAGCCGCATTTCTCCCCTTCAGACGTTGCCTCGACACTCGCGAGGAAAGTCAACGGTGAAATACGCGGTGAAAGCGCTTGTGGATTGGCACTCGGGTGGATTATTCAACGCTTGTATGGGAAGTGTGAAAACACACACTTCAGCACACACAGACACACACACTCACTCCAACACACACACACACACACACACACACACACACACACACACACACACACACACCTACATACATACACACCCCAGCACAGCGGTTGGGTTTGATGTCCTCCTGCTTATCATCACCTCGTGCTTTGAACTGCTAATTGTTAATGACTTCAGTGTTTCTCAAATGGCTAAAAGCAACGGCCATAGCAGACCATCTGTGATTGATTAGTCCACGGTGTGAGTTAGTCTGCGTGTGTGTGTGTGTGTGTGTGTGTGTGTGTGTGTGTGTGTGTGTGTGTGTGTTGTTGAATAATCAACAGTGTGTATGACAGTGCTTGCGCCTCTGCATGCACGACATATTTGCTTTGATGTTGATTTATATCCTGATGTGATTTAAAACAAAACAAAACCCATAGTCCAACACAGGCGAACCGAAGGATCTTACCATGGCAACGAGCGAGAGGCTAATTCTAAATCCCGGTTTCGGTGTGAACCGGCGCGGTCTAGATTTAGCAAAATCCTCGCAGATTCCAGAGCTCTGGTTCTGTTGGGTTTGGCAGCGCCAGCGCCGGCGCTCTGCACGATTCCGGTGATTATCATATCGATATCAAAGCCGCGGTATCAACGTGCGTGTGTTGCTAATCTAGTGTGTGTGAATTTTGTGGGCGGGGGGTAAATCAGGGTAATTGATATTTTTTTCTTTGTTTCTTTTCTTCTTATTTTGATCTTATCTTATCTAAACCGCATGGTTTCTCTACTGCACATGTGTACAGTTAATGCACATGCTGGGTGTTCTGGTTGCACAAAACATTACAAAAAATTTCTATTCTATTTCTGGCATGGGAACAGGTCTTGGTCTGGGTGTGTGAGGTCCACCATGCTTGTTTGTCTGTGTCTCAGTGTTAGTTCCAGGGGAGGGTGCAGGGCCATCTGTCCTCACTGCAGCGTCATAACGATGAAGATGTTAGATCTTCATCATCATCGCCTTCTCCTCATCACCTGGGTGTGTGCGAGTGTGTGTGTGTGTGTGTGTGTGTGTGTGTGTGTGTGTGTGTGTGTGTGTGTGTGTGTGTGTGTGTGTGTGCGTGTGTGTGTGTGTGTGTGTGTGTGTGTGTGTGTGTGTGTGTGTGTGTGTGTGAAATATGGGAGGGCCTGTATTTGGATGAGAGTGAGAGAGAGAGAGAGAGAGAGAGAGAGAGAGAGAGAGAGAGAGAGATTGTTTTGGCTTGAGAGTGACTGTGAACATTTTGTGGACGTCTATGTGTGTGTGTTTTTTTCTTTCTTCATCTTTTGTATTTTATTCCCTATTATTGCAATTTAACAAACATGTAGACAACATTTAGAAATAGGTCTGCTGAATTGTAGGTGACAATGAACAACATTGTTAAAGGTTTTGTTAAAATGTTCCGATCAGGTTTCTACCTCTGTTCTGAACATGAGAAACATTCCAAACAGAAAGTTCCCATGAAATCTGCACTTTTCTGTAAACATTCCATGGAAATATTCTGTTTTGAATCATTGAAAGAAAATTTCTCTCATTGATTCTAGGAATACTTTTCTGTGAAGATTCCCTGGGAATATTCTGTGTCTGTAAATAATGTATGCAGGTTTACAAAGTATTCCCCGGATCTGTGTCTCGGTGGGTATGCATAAGCGTGTGTAGATGCGTGTGTGCGTGTGTGTGCATGTGTGTGTTGACGGGCGTATACGCTCCCCGGTGATGACATCACAGCAGGGGGTCCCCACAAAGCCGGCGCTGTGGCGGAGGAGGCGGATCAGACGGTGACGGCCCGTCGCCATGGGCGACAGATACACCCTGAGAACCACTTGGGGAGCGGAGGAGCCCACCTCCTTTCAACCACCCAATGTATGCCCACACACACACACACACACACACACACACCTGGGAGGGTGTGGGTCTCTGTCACGTTAAAAGTTCCTGAGATAATTATGATGATTATGGATGTGGAGTGTTTCACTACAATGCTAAAACTTGTGACATAGTCGACACACTTTGCTGATGTTTTCTGAGGACTTTTAGGATAAGGCTTTGAGTCTATCAGCTCCTATCCAAGACTCAAGTGGTTATGATCCCACTCCAAACTTTGGAATTGGTATTTTTCCTCCGCATGAATAAAGTTGAATGCAGTTCCTTGTGAGTTGCCTTGCCTCAATTTACGCTGAGCTAAACGTCTTGATTGTACTTTTTGTTTTGAAGTGAAATGTGAAACCTTCGCCAAAAAAGAAATGTTGGGCATTTTGTGAGGTGATATACAGTATATAAGGATAATGTGACGTATGCTGTGGACTACCCCTTGTCAGAAGCAATTAAAATACGTTTGATACTGATTCAAAGTGGAGAAAAGAAACACACAGTCTTGCCAGTGGTCTCAGACGAGCTTGTTAGCTTGGACCATGTTGGGGATGTGCTGGCTTCAGAGCCACACAGGGTCCCTGATAGGATCTGTGTGTGTCAAGGGCTGAGTGCCAGTGGTCGTCAAGAGAAACCTAAATGTGTGCATGTGTGTGTCGTAGTGGCAACCTCGTGGGAGCGCAGTGTTTTTTGTGTGAATGTGTGCATAGGTGCTTGTGTGCACATGTGTGTGTGTGTGTGTACACCTCTGTGTTTGTGTGTGTGTGTGTGTGTGTGTGTGTGTGTGTGTGTGTGTAGTGTGTTTATGCACCACCACATCCAAAGTCTATTTCAAACCTATGCATTGTACATGCATGCAAAACGTGTCTGCACACACAGCCCTTTTATTAGACGTGTGTCTGTATGTCTTCTGTACTTTTATGCAACATATCTTCTAACATTTTTGCAATTATTGTCTTTTATTCATCCAAATGTCTTCCAAATGGGATTTCTGTCTGTGTCTGTGCCTTCGAAGGCTGCTCTTTTAACACGCTTGGCTTGGCTTCCCGCAGAAATCCTCATAACGGTTAACATGTAATAATAATCCCACTATGCTCAGGAGATTAGAAAAGGGAAACACAGTATAATTACGGGTTAATATCGGGTTAATAGATTCTCGGGCCCCTGTCAGTCACCGCTTGGTTGAAGGGTTTGGCGGGAATGGGGAACTGTAAGTGTGTTCTCCTGCTGCCTTGGCCCTCAAACCGGAGCAAT
>PIJE02001819.1:44436-54436 GCA_002895965.2 Coryphaenoides rupestris
AATAACTTTTTCAAAAACAACAAATCTGTTTGGACTGCTGTGTGCTAATTGGGTAAAACTGATTTTGAGCTGCTCTCTCCTCATTAATAACAAACCAATCGTATCTTATATGTAATACAAATGGTATAATATCCACCAATAATCCATTCCCTCACACCAACACTTCTCTCTCCGGCCTCGCTCAACGGTTACAACAACGTCACTCCTGCGAGCCCCGCCCACGCGGCGCAGCCCCAACCGCCGTGAGCGTGCGCTCATCGGGTCGTCGTCAGGTGTCGTGTCAGACACAGACCGCCTCCGTCAAGTCAGCCGGACCGTCAACAACATCCCCCAGCTGCTATAATTAGACCCCACACTCCGATTGGTTGGCCCGGGAGGAAGTGGGTTACAGCGGGTCATAAACACGGACAAGACAAGGCTTGGGAGAGAGCCAGGCGACGGACAAAGGCATTGTGTTGGAGAGATTTGCATCGCTAAGGAGCGTAGCCTTCCAGAGGAACAGTGCGGGGATTACAGGCGTGTTATAAACATGTTGTGGGGTTGAGCTATAACAAGGGGAAACGTTTTCTACAGAGTACACAGACAGGCAAACGGTCTATGCAGCTATATCCTCGTTCATAAAGTGATAATGATCTGTCATTTGTGAGGCACTCACATCCAAAGAGGCTTTGAGTGAGTACAGGCGCAACACATTGTGGACTCGGGGATGCCCACAGGCCGGCTGGGGCTGAGATGGATTGACCGCAGAAACGTTCGATTTAGATTTTTAAATCCAAAGCGATTTACGGTGAATTATACTTTTTAGATGCGTGTCATTGATGGGCAGGTAGTGAGATTTGTATAAAAAGAATAGAACAGAATAGAATAGAACTTTATTAATCCCGAAGGAAATTCTTGTGCCAGGTTACATAGCGATGCAGTACAATACAACAATATGGAAAACAGAATGATAAAAATAAACAAATCTCACAAATTTACAGTTAAAATATACAAATATGTAGGCAAGATAAGATATTCCGACAGCGAAAACAATTTGGCATAATTGAAGTGAAATATTATTGGACATGACATTAAGAATATTGCACATAATAATAATAATAATAATAATATTGCACATGATGTTGGACAGTAATATTAATATTGCACGTAATACTGAGGAAAGTGCACATGATGTTGTGAGGTAATATTGCACATTATATTTCTGTGTTGTAGGGGGGAGTTATAGGGAGGAGTTATAGAGTTTGATGGTCACAGAGGGGGGAGGAGTTATAGAGTTTGATGGCCACAGGCAGAAAGGACCTCCTGTGGCGTTCTGTGGTGCACCTCGGTAATCTCAGTCTACGGCTGAAGGTGCTCTGGTGTGACTCCAGTGTGGCGTGCAGGGGATGGGAGGCGTTGTCCATAATACTGAGTAGTTTACTCAGCATCCTCCTCTCAGAGACCTCCACCAAAGACTCCAATTCCACTCCCAGGACAGAACCCGCTTTCCTGATGAGCTTATTGAGTCTGTTGGCGTCGGCTGCCTTCACCCTGCTGCCCCAGCACACAACAGCGTAGAAGATGACGCTGGCCACCACAGAGTGATAGAACATCTGCAGCATGGTTTTGCAGACGTTGAAAGATCTGAGTCTCCGTAGGAAATACAGGCGACTCTGACCTTTCTTATACAGGGCCTCTGTGTTTTTAGTCCAGTCCATTTTATTGTCTATGTGAACACCCAGGTACTTATATTCCTCGACAATGTCCACCTCAGTCCCCCTGATGCTGACCGGTTTCGGGTGAGTCGGTTGCTTCCTGAAATCCACCACCAACTCCTTCGTCGAGTGAGTTGCGAGGTGATTGGCCCTGGAGAGAGGAGAGGGAGGAGAGGAGAGGGGGGAGAGCAAGCGGGGAGGGTGGAGAGGAGCACATCGTCAAACCGGTTTAACATCCCCCAGCTGCTATAATTAGACCCCACACTCCGATTGGTTGGCCCGGGAGGAAGTGGGTTACAGCGGGTCATAAACACGGACAAGACAAGGCTTGGGAGAGAGCCAGGCGACGGACAAAGGCATTGTGTTGGAGAGATTTGCATCGCTAAGGAGCGTAGCCTTCCAGAGGAACAGTGCGGGGATTACAGGCGTGTTATAAACATGTTGTGGGGTTGAGCTATAACAAGGGGAAACGTTTTCTACAGAGTACACAGACAGGCAAACGGTCTATGCAGCTATATCCTCGTTCATAAAGTGATAATGATCTGTCATTTGTGAGGCACTCACATCCAAAGAGGCTTTGAGTGAGTACAGGCGCAACACATTGTGGACTCGGGGATGCCCACAGGCCGGCTGGGGCTGAGATGGATTGACCGCAGAAACGTTCGATTTAATGTATACTTTTATATACTATGATGTATACTTAGAGTATATATACTATAATGTATACTTTTATATACTATGATGTATACTTTTATATACTATGATAAAATAGAATAGAATAGAATAGAACTTTATTAATCCCGAAGGAAATTCTTGTGCCAGGTTACATAGTGATACAGTACAATAAAACAATATGGAAAACCACAGATTGATAAAATAACTAACGTATATGCAAATTACAGTTAAATATACAAATATGTGGGCAAGATAAGATATTCCGACGGCGAAAACAATTGGCATAAAGAAGTGAAATATTATTGGACATGACATTAAGAATTAAGAATATGCCAGAATAATAATAATAATAATAATAATATAGCACATGATGTTGGACAGTATATTATTAATATTGGCCACGTAATACTGCAGGAAAGCTGCACATGAGTGGTTGTGAGGTAGATAGTGTGCCACATTATATTTCTGTGTCTGTAGGGGGGGAGTTAGTAGGGAGGAGTTATAGAGTTGTGATGGTTACAGAGGGGGGAGGAGTTATAGAGTTTGATGGCCACAGGCAGAAAGGACCTCCTGTGGCGTTCTGTGGTGCACCTCGGTAATCTCAGTCTACGGCTGAAGGTGCTCTGGTGTGACACCAGTGTGGCGTGAAGGGGATGGGAGGCGTTGTCCATAATACTGAGTAGTTTACCCAGCATCCTCCTCTCAGAGACCTCCACCAAAGACTCCAATTCCACTCCCAGGACAGAACCCGCTTTCCCGATGAGCTTATTGAGTCTGTTAGCGTCGGCTGCCTTCACCCTGCTGCCCCAGCACACAACAGCGTAGAAGATGACGCTGGCCACCACCGAGTGATAGAACATCTGCAGCACGGTCCTGCAGACGTTGAAAGATCTGTGTCTCCGTAGGAAATACAGGCGACTCTGACCTTTCTTATACAGGGCCTCTGTGTTTTTAGTCCAGTCCATTTTATTGTCTATGTGAACACCCAGGTACTTATATTCCTCGACAATGTCCACCTCGGTCCCCCTGATGCTGACCGGTTTCGGGTGAGTCGGTTGCTTCCTGAAATCCACCACCAACTCCTTCGTCCGTAGTCTGCCGAGTCGAGATTGGCCCTGGAGAGAGGAGAGGGAGGAGAGGAGAGGGGGGAGAGCAAGGGGGGAGGGTGGAGAGGAGCAACATCGTCAAACCGGGTTTAACTCATTGGCCTCATCCAGGTTTCCCTCCCTCCCCTGGATGGTCTTTGCTCCATGGCCAGTGATGGTTCTCATGTCACTCCACACCTCCCTGAGGTTCTTCTGTTGGAGCTTCCTCTTGAGCTTTCTTCTGTAGCTCTCCTTGCCCTCTGTGATCTTTTCCCTCAGTTCTCTCTGCACCTTCTTCATCTCCTCGTTGTCTCTACTCCTGAAGGCCGCTGTCTTCCTGTTCAGTGATGCCTTGATGTCTTTAGTCACCCAGGGTTTGTTGCAGTGCACAGTCTTAGTCGGGATCACACAGTCTGTGCAGAAATTTACATCGTCCGTTATGCAGCCTGTGAGTCCGTCTATGTCCTGCCCATGTCCATCACAGAGAACATCCCAGTCTGTCAGATCAAAACAGCTCTGGAGAGTCTCCTCCGCATCCTGAGACCACCCCCGTACAGTTGTGGTGACCACTGGTTGCCTCTGAACCGCAGGTTTATAGAGGGGCCTCAGGTAGACCAGGTTGTGATCTGATCTGCCCAGAGGGGGGAGAGCTGTGGAGCTGTATGCCTCCTTAACATTGGCATACAGCAGGTCCAGTGTTTTATTTTCCCTGGTTTTGCAGTACACAAAGTGTTTGAATGTGGGCAGGGTTGATGTCAGAGTGACATGGTTAAAATCACCCGATGGTATCTCGCTTATGTTAAATGAATACATTTTATTAGGAACATTGTGGGGTTCAAATGCAGAAACGCGGGGCTGGTCATCAAACACCAGACCACCAAAGACTCTCCTGGCCTTCACCCAGTCTTTGAAACTCCCTCTCGCCATCGACAACAGAAGAGGAAACCTGTTGCAGAGGACCACCCACCCTGAAGAAGATCCCACCAACACACACACACACACACACACAACACACACACACACACACACACACACACACACACACACACACACACACACACACACACACACACACACACACACACACACACACACACACACATACACACACACTCCTCAGAATCTACTCTTATAACACAGCTCACTGTTTATCTCAGCAACCCCCCCTCCTCGTTGTGACAGTGGTCGGTCCACGTCCGTCAGGTCTGCAAGCATGGGCCATACCACTATGCTCTTTTGGGGGGCGGGGGTGGATGGGTGTGGGTGGGTTCACCCAGGGAGGTCAGTTAAGGTGGGGGTGGAGTTCTGATTGGTTGTTCTGATGGGAAACATTCTTTTGGGGAGGGTGGGGGTGTTTGTTTCTGTCGGGGGGCTGGATTGTTAATTGTTCAGGAAGGGGTCGCTGTCAGGTTGTAAAAACAGATTTGGGAGGACGGGGGAGGGGGGGGGGGTGATGGGAGAGCCCGGTGAGGCGGACATACTGCTGTAGAGTCACAACAACGCGGTGGAGGGAGAGACACACACACACACACACACACACACACTTTCTCTAATAACACATTTTCTCGATACACCCCCCCCCCCACACACACACACACACACAGACTGAGGTCACATGATGGATTGTCCACTCCCACTTGTTCCTTCTTCCTCCATGGACAGTTGATTGATCCGCTCTTCGTCGATTATATTGATCACCCCTTCCTGCCTGTACCCCCAAATCCCCCACCATCCCTCATCGCCTCTCTTTCACTGTCTCTCTGTGCTTGCTGTCTCTCTTTACACACACACACACACATACACACACGCACATACACACACACACACACACACACACACACACACACATACACACACACACACACACACACATACACACACACACACACACACACACACACACACACACACACACACACACACACACACACACACACACACACACACACACACACACACACACACACACACACACACACACACACGTTCTCCTCCTTCTGTTTCCCCCTCTACTTACTTTTGTACCTCTTTCTCTTTCTTCTCTTTCCTCTGAATACATTTTCTCTCTCAATCTTTCAATTTTCCCCATTATTCTATTCCTCCCTCTCCCCACTCTCCCCACTCTCCCCCCGTCCCTCCCCCCTCACTCTCCACACGCTCTCCCATCTATCGCTCTCTCTATCTCGCTCTCTTTCACTCCTGTCAAATTATCTCTCTCTTTCTCTATAACTCCCATCTATCCCTCTCTCTCTCTCTCACTCCCCTCTGCTGACTATGCTCTCTCTCACTCCCATCTATCAATTTCAATTTTCAATTTAAAGAGCTGTATTGGCATGGGAAACGTACATTTACATTGCCAAAGCGAGTAGTACATAAAAAGTATACTTATAAAGAACTAAATATATACAGTAAAAGTAAAAAAAAATCTAAACAATACAAAATATAAAAATACAAATACAATAAGATACAATAAAAAGGAAAAAAGAAATGAGAAGAAATTAAATATAAATGTTTTTACCAATAAAATGAAATAAAAAGATATATATATAAAATATATATATAAAGTATATAATAATAATACAAAAATACAAATAAAAATAATGATGATAATAATAAAGGGGGATTGACAGGTGATTGTCTTTATGGAGGTTGTATTCCGTTGGATGTCCTTTTCCTGTCGCAACATCTCACAGATCTTGCTGCTGTGTTTGCACATTCCTGTACCTCGCTCAGCAGATATGGAAGTTTTTGGTTGTTTGTTAAGTTTTCTAAATTCTTTTGGGTGTTTGAGATCTGTGGGTAGTATGTATCTCTAATGTCTTGGTATAGGTGGCAGGTTGTTAGGAAGTGTAGCTCGGTTTCCACCTCCTGTTGGGTGCAGTGGGTACAGAGTCTGTCTTCTCTTGGTAGCCAGGTCTGCCGGTGGCGGCCTCTCTCCACGGCGAGGCTGTGCTCGCTGAGTCTGTATCTAGTCAAGGATGTCCTGAGTTTGGGATCGGTCACAGTGCTCAGGTATTCTGCTGTTGTGTATTGTCTGTTTAGGGCCAAATAGCATTCTAATTTACTCTGTTTTTTGGTTGATTCTTTCCAGTGCGGTTTTGTGAATAGAGTCCCAAAACCAGCTGGCCGAGGGGGCATCGCTCTAGAGTCTCTCTGTGGATGAGGGCTTTGTTATGGAGCGTGTCGGGCTCACTGTCTTTTAGGTGGTTATGAAATTTGAATGCCCTCTTTTGAATTTGTATTATTAGTGGGTATCGTCCTAATTCTGCTCTGCATGCATTGTTGGGTGTTTTCCGTTGGGTGCGGAGAATGGATTTGCAGAACTCTGCATGCAGAGTTTCAATTTGATGTTTGTCCCATTTAGTAAAATCTTGGTTTGCAAGTGGACCCCAGATCTCGCAACCGTAAAGGGAAATGGGTTCGATAACTGAGTCTAGTATTTTGAGTCATATTTTTATTGGGATGTCTAAGTTAATGTTTCTTTTTATGGCATAAAAAGCCCTTCTTGCCTTGTCTCTCAGGTCGTTTACAGCTTTGTTGAAGTTACCTGTGTTGCTAATGTTTAGGCCAAGGTAGGTATAATTCTTTGTATGCTCTACGGTAGTTGTATCGAGAAAGAATTTATATTTGTGTTGCTGGAGGCTGGGTCTTTTTTGGAAAAGCATTATTTTTGTCTTGGTTAGATTTACTGTCAGGGCCCAGGTCTGGGAGAATTTGTGTCGTAGATCAAGGTGCTGTTGTAGTCCTTCTTTGGTTGGAGACAGCAGCACCAGATCATCTGTGAAAATCTATCTCTCTCTCTCTCACTCGCCTCTGCTGACCATGCTCTCTCTCACGCCCATCTATCCCCCCCTGCCCCTCTCTCTCTCTCTCTCTCTCTCTCTCTCTCTCTCTCTCTCTCTCTCTCTCTCTCTCTCTCTCCCCCTTGTTGACCATCCTCTCTCTCTCTCACCTCAGTACACCTATTCTGTGTAGCAGAGTCCAACATCAGCGAGGTGGTGAGCTCGCAGTAACGACCTGAAGAGGAACTAACCCCCCCCCCCCCCCCGCGCACGCTTTCTACCTCCTCCGCCGGTGCCAGCGCCCTCTCACATACTTACATCTGCTTCGGATAATGATTTAATCTTGTGTTTGCTTTCATTACCATGGACCCGACCGCCGCCACCCCCAAGCTGCCCCCGAGACACCGCGCAAATGGACCAGCCGGCTGCGACCGTGGCGATGGCGAAAACCGGCGGTTGTGCCCCAACTGTTGTGTTGACGACCGCTGAGCCGCTGCTAGTCCCGCCCGACAGTAGAGACAGCAGTGTGTTCATCCTGTCTAATGATAAACACACAGTTTGTCGTTCATGACTTAGCATGCATTGTTGTTGTGTTGTGTTGTGTTACACAGCCTGTTCAGCGCGGGAATGTCGCCAACCATGCAAGGTAACAACCAACACGTCAGGAGCAGTTAGGGTTAGGTGGCGTCTTGCTCAGGGACACCTCGACACCTAGCTAAGCAGAGCCTGGAGATCGAACCAGCAACCTTCCTGTTGCCAGACAGCCTCCTGCGCTACTGCCGAAATATGAACCCATGATTGTTTAGTAAGCAGTGTCTCTTGCCCGGCACACACTAGAAGCAGACGCTGTGGTGTTATGGAACGCTGGCTTGCTGTGTAAAAGCTTATTTGGTTCTATATACAAAAGCAAGGCCAGCATAGTTTCAGATACTTCGTGTTTTCTTGAATATCTAAAGGGGGGCCGTGTGGGGTGTCATTGGACTCGCTTCCGAGCCAAACCCCACCCACTTCTATCAAGCTAATTGCTTAGCAGATGTCTGCACTCTACTGAGCACATTTAATGTGTGTGTCTAATTTATGTTATCAGTTGGGAGTCGAGACCATGTTAGCATTACAGCAGTTTGGAAAGTTGGAATACACACACACACACACACACACACACACACACACACACACACACACACACACGCCTCTGTCTATCTCACAGAACATTATCTAACACACACCTCCGATATTCTGTCATGCTCCTCCGTGGGGCTCAGTGCGAAGGTGCTATGTGCGAATTAGCATGACTGTCAAATGTTAGCGCGGCTAGGCTATGATGCTATGACAGCTACGGTGTTCATTAAGCCGGCTGACATCTGGGCAGGGTGACGACGCGCCCCCTCCAACACCTCACCGACTTACTCACATTCACTTCCTGTTGGGGAGGAAGTCCGTACACTCAGAGATCCACGAAGACATCACTGGATGTGAAGAAAGAAGGTAGAGAGAGAGAGAGAGAGAGAGAGAGAGCGCGCGAGAGAGAGAGAGAGAGCAGAATCCACTAATGATAGTACTCAGATGACAGGATACAAATGTGTACACATATACACAAAGAATACACAAGAATACACAAAGAATACATGTATTCTTTGTGTATTCTTGCTATTTTCAGCTCAAGTTCTGTTTGTGTGTGTGTTTGTGTGTGTGTATGTGTGTGTGTGTGTGTGTGTGTGTGTGTGCGTGTGTGTGTGTGTGTATGTGTGTGTGTGCGTGCGGTGTGTGGCGTGTGTGTGTGTGGTTGTATGTGTGTGTGTGGGCATTTGTGTGTGTGTGTGTGTGTGTGATTGAGGGATAACAGATGGCAGTAAAACATGACCTGTGTGAATCGCTGGGCAGAAGTTGACCAGGGGGGTCTCGACTGTCCTTGGACACGATTAGTTTGTACATCAACACACAACTTAGCACATGCACACACACACACACACACACACACACACTCACACTTTTTGCTGATTAGCCTCCTCAAAACTAAATCAAACTGCAGCGTTCGCACGGACAAAATGCAGGTTTGCAGCCAACTTGAAGGCCAGTGTGTGTGCAGGGTACTCAGACTCCCCAACACACCACTGCCAGAGCATATGAATGATGCTGATTGTGTCTTGTCTCACTATGACCCGCATCATTAAACAAGCCCACAGACCCCAATGACCACATTGTACCCTGGCCGAATCGCAGTGTTCCACAGTAGTTGAACTTTTTTTCGCACTTTTATCCAAAGCGCTTGACAGTATTGCCTCACATTCACCCATTCATACACCGACGGCGGTGTCAACCATGCAAGGTAACAACCAACACGTCAGGAGCAGTTAGGGTTAGGTGACGTCTCGCTCAGGGACAACCTCGACACTTAGCTAGGAGGCGGAGCCCGGGGATCGAACCGGCGACCGTCCTGTTGCCAGGCCAGCTCTCGGCTCCTGAGCTAATGAGTGCTCTGCAGTAGTTAACTTAACATGCTACCAGGTGCTACCAGGTTTTTCGAAGGGCTGACTACATGTGATGCCAGGTGACTACTTCCTTCGCAGGAGGTGACAGTGAGACCGGAGGAGGATAGTTATGTCACGCTCTGCCTCCGAAACGTGAATATGTATGTGTTTTTGATTTTTATTTCTGTGGACAGATGGTGGTCGGCCACATAACAGGCTCCTTCTGCCTCTTCCTGTGCTCATCGCCGCTGGTGTTAATGCCGTGACTCTTGCTTGGCTAATGAGAGTTTGCTGGC
>PIJE02001819.1:74968-91106 GCA_002895965.2 Coryphaenoides rupestris
TTGCCCAGCCCTAATAGGCTGAAAACAAACATATGTCTAAGGAACATAAATTACATTGAAATTAAATGATCCTAACCCCAACCGTCTATTCTGTTCTCCTCCCCCTCCCATAGCCGGCAGCAGGAGATCGAGGAGAAGCTGATCGAGGAGGAGACGGCACGGCGCGTGGAGGAGCTGGTGGCCAAGCGCGTGGAGGAGGAGCTGGAGAAGCGCAAGGACGAGATCGAGCGGGAGGTGCTGCGGCGCGTCGAGGAGGCCAAGCGCAGTCATGGACGCCAGCTGCTGGAGGAGCTGGAGCCGCCAGCCGGCAGGCCTGAGTCTGTCCGCCCAGAAGCCAGAGAGGTAAACGCTCGGTCGTTTGGAATGCACCCCCCACCCCCACCACCCCTCTCGCCCCTGTCCCTTCCCTGTCCCGTTGGCGTCTTACTGACACCCCCGTCCTGACACCCAACCTACCCTGAACACCGCCTCCCTCTGCCCTTTTCTTCCTGTCACCACCATGCGACCCCTCCCCCCGCCATCACCCTATACAGGCCCTGGATGCCCGTCCATCAGGACACGTTGCCACCCTCCTCACCCCACCCTTCCACGGCTCCCCCCCCCCTTCCACACTAGGAGCCCAGCCATGGCACAAGTGTGACCGGAAAAGGGGCATGTGAGATAGTCGTAAGTGTTTGTCAGAGTCACAGAAGTGAGTAGCTCGACTCAAGCTCCAGTTTGGGGTGATTACCGTTGGTTAGCCATAGTCAGTGTTTGGGGCCTCCTTGTGGGGGCTGTTTTAATCTCTTCTCGCTGTATTTTCAGCATTTGTCAGGCTTTTACCATGGCAGGGCTTTCTGGATGTGTCATTCTTTTCTTTTACCCCTCTTTACCGCATTTCAGTTGTAACCAACGTCCTCGTATCTGTCAGCGTTAAAGTTTACCCCGTAATCAAACTCGTAGTGCTTTCTTCTTACATGCCCAAACGGTGGGCCCTGTTTAGTTAGAATTCCTACGCTAATTATACCGTTATAAAACGTTTAACAGTTTATGTGAGGTTCAACGGGGACCTTTTTTGGGTCCCTTGCGTTTTTGTGAACCCCTGACGCTAACCTCTCCAGATCGTGTTTTCACGTTGTCAAGTCCAATCCCACAGCTCGGTCGGTAACTCCCCATCCCTCCTGGCGCTGGGCTGACCCCCTGGGTCGCGTGTTGTGTGCACGACTACAGTAGCGACGCTTTGCTAATAAGAAGACAAGGTGAAGGGTAGCGACCCGGAGGTGCTCGGTGAGCACCCTGTGGCTCATCGCTAATGTGTCGGGAGATGTGGTCTAAGGGCTCCGGTCTCCACTCCTCACTAAGACTAAACCCCTTTTTTTTTGTTCATACCTCAGGGCCCCGGCCCTAGCTCGGGAGTAGATTTAGATAGATTCTGTCCACCGCTTTTGATCAGAACAACGATGTCCGCTTGGAAGGTGGAGAGGATTGGTGTTCAGAGCGAGGAAAAGTCCTTTCACCTTGTGAGAGTAGATATTCCAAACAGGCCAGGTGGATTCTGCTGAGGCGATCGTTTTAGTGTGTGATGTGTGATTAATGTCCAGATTAATTGACGGCTTCTCTTTTTTTTTCTCCTTCATCTTCCCGCGATTCTCCTTCACCCCCTCCTCTCTAATAACGCTTGTTTTGAGAAGCTCCCATTAGATGGCATCCGTTGTGGGATACAAAACGGTGACGGACCACATTTCCTGTTTCCTGTTTGAGAAAGGTCAACAATCTCTGGTCTAACCCTAATTGTCTGTTAACCCCCCGATTACATACATTGTGTTGCTCCCTCACCCTTTTTTTTAATACATGTTTAAAAAAAGTATTTTTTTTGTGTGTTTTGTCCTGACCACTTGCTTCCTTTAGGAGTACCGGTTGTTTCTGCATCCATTTTGACCTCTGTTGTTGTTGTTCTTCATTTGATGTATTTTATTGATGGACACACCGCTGTCCTGTTAACACAAGCTCCACCTTCCCCACCAAGCGTTTCACCTGAGCAGGCCTGCAGGTCCCCTGGCTCTTCGCCGCCGCGACATAAACTGCACAGTACTTGTGTACACACACACACACACACACACACACACACACGCACAGAGACACACACAGACGCACCCATCAGCACTCGGAGAGAAGCACTGTGCTCTCTGACTCGGCCCAAGAGGGATGTGATCTGATCACCTGTTAAACAGAGGAATGTGTAAAAGACAGAATGCAAGCTGGCCCCCGGGCTTAAGCAGCTCTGAGATCCGCACCAAAACAAAAAACAAACAAACACTAAAAGACTATTTCCCAGTGTGCACTGTGTGGCGTATGGCAGAGTACCCCTCTCACATACCCACCCGCCCACCCACCGTCCTTCCTACCCGCCCACCTACCTGCCTGCGCCCCGGGACGCGCTTCTGTCTCTGCAGGGGCCACACAGTCTGGACCAGACAGTAAATATTCAACTGTTTAATGGCGAATGCTTTCACCAGTTGTGTAGGTACACAGGCAAGGAAAATGCGTAGGTATACGTGCATTGGTGAGCCAAAAACTATTCCCTCCATTTTATACTGTTTTATTTATTTATTTTTTAAATCTCTCTCTCTATCTCTCTCCGTTTTTGATTTTCTTTAATGATGTAAATAAAATAAGAGATTTTTTTCATATTCTAGATTGTATTTATCTGTCTTTCTTATTGTGACAATTGGGTTGTCCCCTGTAGGTTTTTTATTTTATTTTTGACAAATTGATAAAAATCCTTTTATTAATAATCAGACTGGTGCAGAGCTGGTCTTAATTATTATTATTTGTAGTGGGAGGGTGTTACGGCCAATAGTGGGACGAAGAATAAAATGATAGTGGGCTTAGATTCAACCCCCTCCACTCCCCTTTCCCCCCGTTATATTTTTCAGAGACCCGTTGGGTCTCTGTGGGTAAAACAAGCAAAAACAATTCTGGTTTACTGCAG
This sequence comes from Coryphaenoides rupestris, assembly GCA_002895965.2. NCBI lineage: Eukaryota > Metazoa > Chordata > Actinopteri > Gadiformes > Macrouridae > Coryphaenoides > Coryphaenoides rupestris. The sequence goes on from PIJE02001819.1 coordinate 77,940, forward strand.
AGAATGCCCAAGTGGTCATGTGCGTGAGACTAAGCAAGCTTTTCTGTGGTACAATGAAGTAGATTTTAGTGGGAGTCTGTCTATTCTGCGTGTGAGTGAGTTTGCCTGCTTTGTGAGGAGTGTGTGTGCCTGCTTAGTGAAGTGTGTATGGGAGGCTTGAACGGTGGGCCTGAGTGGGCTAGCTGTAGTGGCGGGAGCCTGTTCATGCGCTAACTCTGCACCGTGTCACCCGTCTAGGAGGAAGAAAAGTCCAAGCGTGAGGAGCTGGAGAAAATATTGGAGGAGAATAACCGGAAGATCGCCGACGCTCAGGCCAAGCTGGTATGCTCTCCGTCAGCACCCACACTCTATATGTTTTATTTGTTATTTATTATTATACATTTTATTAATGAGAAAATAAAGTTTCACTACAATAATATTTATTTACACATAATATACTTTTTAAAGGCACAGTAGTTTATAATTTCTAGATGTTTCATTATTTTCTGTGTGCCTCCAGTCCAGCCTTTCTGCAATGAAAAATGATAACTTACTCGTACTGTGAAGGAATGCATATGAATTATAATTAATAATAACAGCGACAATTTCCCAAATGTAATCTACATGACTGGAGTCCGTATTCGTGTTTACTTAGCGGTTTCATGGGCCAAGTCTGTAAACCTCAGCTCTGCTCGCGTCGCAGCCCTAAGATGGAACATCGCTCCGCGTGGACTCAGCTATTTGTATATCATTTATTCGTCCCGAACAGTTGACAGCCCCCTTCCTTGAATGCCATCTGTGGGTTTTTGGGGCAGCTTTTTAAAAAGAAGTCCTCCCATCCAGATTAGAAGCACTTTAAGAAAGTGACGTGTTTCCTTTGGAGTTTGCTGCCCTACGTGTCCAACTGCCGATACTTTTGTGTGTTTGCGTTGCGAAAATGCTCGCTGTTCCACGACTGCTGGACCGCAACGTCCCCGCCGCTTGGCCGGTGGTGCCACTGGCTTATCAGTTGTGGTGGCCTGGACAATCGGGTTTATTTTAGTTGGGTATTTTACACATGTATTTATATTTTGTGTTCATGGCTGTCCGCTGTGGGCTCAAGTCCCGCTTGTGACTAATTTGTAACACAGTGTTTATTTAACTCAGACTTGATTTGGCCGCACTGATTCCACAGTAGAAAACACAGAGAGAGAGAGGGGGAGAGAAAGGGGGGAGGGGGGGGGGGAGAGAGAGAACCATGGCAAAGGCATTACCGCTGTATCTGGATGAGGACTCGGGGAATTTTCTAGCACTCTAGAATTTTCACATTTGTGGGCACTGCACTCCAGGGTGGTTCTGTCCCCACATGACCTTTTGTGTGTGTGTGTGTGTGTGTGTGTGTGTGTGTGTGTGTGTGTGTGTGTGTGTGTGTGTGTGTGTGTGTGTGTGTGTGTGTGTGTGTGTGTGTGTGTGTGTGTGTGTGTGTGTGTGTGTGCGCACCCCCCCACCCCCAGGCGGAGGAGCAGTTGCGTATCGTGGAGGAGCAGAGGAAGATCCACGAGGAGCGCATGAAGCTGGAGCAGGACCGGCAGCGGCAGCAGAAAGAGGAGCAGAAGATGATCCTGGGCAAGGGCAAGTCCCGGCCCAAACTCTCCTTCAGCCTCAAGGCCACGGAATGAGAGACCAGACTGCTCCTCTTCCACCGCTTCGCTCCACACACACCTGCTCTCCTTGTCGTCTTCATCCACCGACCTTCTGCTCCTCCTCACAGCAGCCGATCCCCTCCTCCTCCTCTTCCGCCACCGTTCTCCTGAATGCACACTTCGTTTTTGGAAGTGTGTGCTCGGAATGCTCGGGGGACTCCCACGGGGGGAGGGGACGCGAGAGGCCTCCTGCGTCTTGACCCCCTAACCCCCCCAGACCTGCGTCCTTGAAGCACCTACAGAGCAGGAGGAGGAGGAGGAGGAGAAGGAGGATGGATCGGTTAACCTTAAGATGTCCGGAGATGGTCCGGTCCTTATCCCCCCTGTCCCCACCCCCTCCTCCTCCTCCTCCTCCTCCTCCTCCCTCTCCCCTCCACACCCATGACTAGTTTGTGCTATTTTCTTTGTTTTTGTTTTTTTTATTTGTTTGCTCTTTAAACAGACTTTACTTTTGGTGCAGAATGCTAATACACGATGATGATGCCCTCGTCCTCCATCATAGGTCTTAACTTTGGTCCAAGGAGTAAACCCTCTGCCCGCCGTCTCTCTCTCTCTCTCTCTCTCTCTCTCTCTCTCTCTCTCTCTCTCTCTCTCTCTCTCTCTCTCTCCTCTCTCTCTCTCTCTCTTCTCTCTCTCTCTCTCTCTCTCTCTTCTCTCTCTCTCTCTCTCTCTCTCTCTCTTCTCTCTCTCTTCCCCCCCCCCCCCCCCGCATAGCCTGGCAGCTTAAGGATGCCATTGTTATGACACGGTTGACTGCATGTACCGCCCAGCTGTGTCCAGTTGGGCGTCTTTGAAACTGCGCTGCGCAACTCGGGAGTTGGTCCTGCGGTTTCCTGACCGCCATGTTATGCTTTTATTTTTTTATTTATTATTCTTTTTCTTTAAAAAAGATTTTAAATGACACATTGACTCAAAATGTCACAACTGCGGCCGCGAGCCACTCGTACGTAAGCGTACGTTTGTATCGCAAACAAAGAAAAAGCACATGAACATCGCCTCCAGTCATGCTGTCACAAATGAATTATTCCTCATAAATTCATGCTTAACTCATAACTTTAAATTAAAAAAGGTGAAGTGGGAGGCTGTTGGTTCAATTCCCGAGCTGCCCAGACCCGAGAGCAGGAAGTCCTACACTAACGGGGCAGAAGGAGGGGGGGATGGGGGTGGTTTCCTGTATGATATGTTAATTAGACTTTGCTGTGATGTGCTGCCCCGACACTCCCCCCCCCCCCCCCCCCCCCCATCATTCACGATTTGTGTCATGAATCTTAATTCCATGAAATATGACGGTGATCGTATAGTTTTCATTGGTCTGTAGGGGTGTCTCTTGGTTGAATCTTGAATCGTACCGCTGGTATAAACACACGTTCTCTCCCTCGCTGTTGGTGTAGTCAGTCCACTTAGAAGCCTCTGTTTGTTCTTTGGTCACGTTTTGTTTTGTAAAGGATGGCCGGGTTCAGGTAAGGGATGCATACGGTGCATGGTCGAGGTCAGCAGCCGTGTGTGTGTGTGTGTGTGTGTGTGTGTGTGTGTGTGTGTGTGTGTGTGTGTGTGTGTGTGTGTGTGTGTGTGTGTGTGTGTGTGTGTGTGTGTGTGTGTGTGTGTGTGTGTGTGTGTGTGTGTGTGTGTGTGTGTGTGTGTGTGTGCGCTGACGCACTGACCTCAGGTGGGTATGATTTTTGTTTTTTCCCCTTTTTTCTCTTTTTCTTTTAGTTCTTGTTGAGATTATGAATTTTTGTCTCGTACGTTTCCCCAAGTGTGAAGGGACTGAGCAAGTCACCGAATAAATTCATTGAATGCATATCCCGCATTATGTGTCTCTGGTTAATATCAATGTATCGATCATATAATAACTGTGTGCACATGTATCCCTGAGCCCAAGCCATTTTAAAGGAGACTCAGCGGTGCGTGTGACATGTGGGCTGTAAGGGCAACACCGGGGCCTCTTGTGTTGGCTGGCTGTTTCAGAATACACTTGTTATCTACACCGTCCGTTCAGGCTCCAAATAACAGGACGACCCATAGACTTGGCAATTGTGATGTTTTGGGGTTTTTTTACTTTAGTAATTGTAACTTTTGTGGCTTTTCAAAAGACTGATCTAAAAGTACGGACTAACCCGCGTTTATGTATCTTCTAAATACAAGTTGCAAAAAAATAAATAAAAAGACAAGTAAGCAAAGCACTGTGCGGAAACCCGTATAGTGGGCAGTAATGGTAATAATTAGTCGTGGAGCAAATGCTGCTGATTTTGAAGTCTGATTTTTAAAAGTCCCATTTTAAGTGACGTTAGTGTGTTCCCGGGCCCCTCGCTGCAGCGCGCTGCGGACCGCGGGGTGAAGCGCGGACCCGCCGGCAGCCCGAGTGCAAAGCAGCGCTGGGGCCCCCCGCTCTCCCCGGGGCCCCCGGCGCCTCATGCTCTCGTTTTAACACCGGGGGATTCGACAACAGGTGGAAACTATTAAAGAAGCCACAAAGCAAAAAAAAATAGGATTACAAAGGTACGTTTTTAGTCGACATAATTTACTTACTTTTTGTTGTTGACAATATGTTGCTGATGCTTTTGTCGCAATTGTTAAATTGTACAAAATAAGTATACAAAGTACAAAGTACAAAATAAAATATAAAAAAGTATATAGGCTATTAAATAATATGTCTAATTACAAGAAAAGTTTGAATGAACACCCTTGAACCACTTAAACATCCTGAGTAGCCTAGTATATAATACGTTTTTTAGGCCTATTAATCTACATACTACTGTTGCTCTATTAATTTGACTAGTATCATCTCTTAATTAATTTGAGTGAATAAAGTCTTGAATAAAGTGCCATTATATTGTTCTTAATTATATTATTGGTGTTCCATTTTGTAACCCTGTCTAATAGGTTAGATCATGTTGAACCCGACTTTTTTTTATTTTATTTATTTAACATAAAAACACAAAGCATTAATGATATGCTTTGTGTTTAATAATTATTGCGTAATAATTTCCTTCGGGATAAATAGTTATATTCTATTCTATTCTATTCTATTAACTAAACAGTTCCCAGGGCCACCGTGAAGAGCGTTTAAACTTCCCTGTCAGCACTAGAGTCCGGAAAGAAGCGCTAAAGCAACCCCAACCCCAAATAGTCTTTATTTTTAACACGGGAAAGGGGGTATTTTTAAAACCACCAAACTGCGATACTTCCTCTGCTCCCAGGACTGTTGCAGACATCTTCCTATTGTTTTGCTGTCCTGGTTTTCACTTGCATTCCAACAAAATACAACTTTTCCACCTCTGCCGGAGAGTTCGGAGGTGTCTCGCTTCATTTCCTCTCAGCCTCGTTCATTACCGGTGGAACTGATCTTCTTTGAATTAATATAATTCTCAAATGCAATAAACATCAAGTCGATTAGCCGGCCAAATACACACACACACACACACACGGCTGCTTAATTATCTCTCGGGTGCTATTTCTGCTGATGATCGGCTAAATAAACACGTGCAATACACAGCGGCCCATAGCTGATTGAATTAGGCCAGTGGGAAGGTGTCAGGGGTTCACACCTGTAATCTACAAGCCTGGCTGTTGTCAGGCGTGTGTGAGCCACAGTCTCCCATCACATTGGAGCCCCATTGACTAGTTTACTCTACAAGAAGTGGCTTTGACCCCCTCCTTAGTGTATTGGAAAATAAGCCTATACTTTGATCCATTATTCTTGGCAAACGCTTCGATTCAACAATGCACTTGAGACTATTCTGTGAAATAATTGAAGAAAATAATAATTGAACTCATAGGGCTAAGCACGAATAGAAGCGTGACAGGCAGTCTACGTGTATAGGCCTTTTATGGCGACACACTCGTAGCTCTGTGCACATGCATTTTACAATTACAATTACTATCGTTCTTATAGGATGTAGCCCAAACCGAGCCATCCGTCGCTTAAAACACACACTAAAATATACGTTAATAAACTGTTTTGTAAAAAGTGTTCTTCGATCGAGCGTTCTTCGTTCTTCCATCATGTCCTTGCTCTCTCTCTCTCTCTCTCTCTCTCTCTCTCTCTCTCTCTCTCTCTCTGTCTCTGTCTCTCACTCCCCCTCCCCCTCTGTGTTATTTTTGTGACCGCTAGTGTGCGCTGTTGCCCCACGGAAAACCTCGCAGCGCTGTGTGCGCGTCAGGCATGGTTCGCGCTTTATAGCGACTGGGACGGCAAGCGTTACCTCAACACACACGCACACGCACACACGCACACACACACACACACACACACACACACACACTGCTATCTGCACAATCATAATCAGGATATTATTATGATTATAGCACATTTTTGTGAATGTTATAATTATGATTATTCTGATTATTCTGATTATTATAATATATGCATAAAATGTTTTATGTGTAGGCCTAATAACCGCAGCCCATTTGTAGGCTGCTTTATTGATTATCAATCCAACAACAAATGTTGGGAGTGGACTTTATTGGAGTTTATTCCAGTTGTTTGATGGTTTTATGAGGTTCATAACATACTTTTGTTCATATCAGCACTTAGCAGAACGTCTACAGTATATACGTGGAAGTGTTGGTGTATTTGCATGTACGAGTGTAATGGGGCCTACAACGAACTAGTCCTCATGAGTCTCGTCGGCCCTTCCCCCCCCCGTGGCTTGATTGACAGCGGCGTTGCCGTCGAGTCCCACGCAGCGGGCCAATCGGGAGCCGCGGGGGGAGGAGTCTCCGCGGCGGGAGCTCCGGCCAAATATTGTGAGTCGCGCTTCCACCTCGCGCAGTTACTCCTCGACGTGAGCGCGTGCAGAGAGGCATCCCGGACTCGAGCCCGCACCCTCCACTTGTTTTATCGGGCGAGACGGACAAAAAAAAAGGGGGCAAACGGGACCTTTATAGCATTCGAGCTCTCATTTCTGCTCGTTTGCTTTGTTTTATGTTTGTTTAATTTTCCCATTTGCTCATTTTTTTGCGTCTTGTTGCGCACGTTTTTTTTTTCTACTACTACGACTACTGCTGCTGCTGCTGCTGTCATCCACGGTTCATCCTGCGCGCTCCCGGTGTGGTGCTCCCTGCTACTACCAGCTGAAACCATATCTCTTTTCTCCACCACCACCACCGACACCACCACCGACACCATCCATCGCCTCTCATCCATCCATCCATCCATCACTGCGGCTGCTGCTGCTGCTGCTGCTGTTATCGCTATCCATCGCTCACTGGATTTGGTACCCGCAGACCCCGGACTAACGCGCGGATTTGCTACTGCTTGGGTCTGCAGTACAGTGGACACCGCCAGTACCACCACCAACGCCAGTACCGCCAGTGGCAACACGGGGTGGGTGGGGGCGGGTGGGGTCACCCTGTGTCTCTCGGAGGGATGTACCCCGCAGTGAAGTGAAGTCGGCGCAGCACTGAAAAGAGGGCGAGCGGCCACATAACGCAACTCTGAACTGCAACACTTTTTTGGGGGGGGAGGTTTCCAAGCGGAGTGTGGAGATGCGCAGGGTCTGATCGGGCTTCGCGTCCTCTCCATCCTTGTGGCTATACTGGACCGCACCGGACCCGCGGGGATTATTATATAAACAAGTACAGTACATTGTGTTGCGCGGTCAGACTCTTTTTATTTCATCATTTTGGAGGAAGTTTTTTTGGACATCATTCGCTGAGAGACGGCATTGCGAGCGAGCGAGCGAGCACTGCACGGCACGGAAACAAAGCGACCATGGGGGACTCGATGTGGATGTGGAGATATTATCTGGGAGTTTTGTTTCTGGCGTGCAAGGTGAACTTGTCCCGGGCGCTCATCTTGGAATCCATCTACTGGAACACGACCAACACCAGGTAAGCTAACCCGCCGTGGAGACACCAGGGCGCACATATAGGCTGTAGGAGTGTGGTGCGACTGCAGTGGGTCCAATCCATCCGTCGTTATTGTGCATTTTCTTCGCATGCACTGCACATAGGGCCCACCACCACCACCATCATCACCACCACCCACACCACCTCCACCCACACCTGAGTCGTGTTGCTCGTAGGACGGCAGTATGTGCAGTGTCACGGAGAGAGAGAGACCGAGAGAGAGAGAGAGTTTACGCGGAGTGCGCGCCTCGGGCCCATCAGGCCGTCCGTGCGTCACGGCGCATTAGTATGGAGCAGAAGCATTATAGACAAAAAGAATAATATATGAAATATCACCCCTGCGCATCACTGCACTAATCATCCGCCACACATTGCGCTAGTTTTTTTGTTGTTGTTTTTTTTACCGATTTATTCCATTATGTTTTGACCTTTCCAACCCGAATTCTGAGCATTTTCGTATTTATGGATCGTTATGAATTAGTTTTCTCGCTTCACTTACTACTTCGTCAATATTGTGCGCCTATTATTTTTGGCATAACGGGCAGAACAGTCTAACTGACGTTAAATCAGTATTAAAGATCCTAAAAAAATCCTAAAATTAAAAATGTATATATATAGTAGGGCCTATATCTATTTGAAGTTGTCTTTTTTGTTTATCCAACAAGCAGGAGATGTCTCTCCATTCTAGAATATATATCTATATTTTTTTTTATATATATATATATATATATTTTTTTTTAATATATATATATATATTTATATAAATATACACACGGTATAGACTATGTACGGTATATATATAAATATATCTATATCTATATATATAATAACCACAGTCCACCAGGTGTGGCTGTCTAGCTGACAGTGCACATCGGGGTCCCGGCCGACGGTAGGACCCCTGCAAAAGTAGGCCTTATGAGTAAAGACTTGACTATTATTTATAACAAAAAATTACCTTTATTTTGGCAACATTAGGGGCGTTTGTATTAGTAACTTGGTGATGGCGCAAATGCGTGATATGCATCGTGTTTAGGCTCCATACTGAATACATTAGGAGTCCATAATCATATATTATTGAGATCAAACCACACGTCGAGCATCCGTATGGTGGTCGTACGCATCCCCTTTAAATCATCCTTATTTCTTATTTTGACGCATGGACCAACAGGACGACGTACGCACTGACTCGAATTATTGTGCGTTTTAATTTAGTTACGTGCCAAATGTGTCCACGCCGGTTCTTAACAGCCTTGGAGTCCACACACCAGCCTGGGTCAGATGCAACAAGAGAGGTCGTGTCGTTGTCGATGCTTGTAACAGGTGTCCATTGTTGCTGAGTAGTGTATATATGGAGGGTTGTAGTCTTTGTTTGTGTCTATAACCCTCATGCGTAATGACGAAATACAGCGTCACGGCTGCGCGTTAAATGGACGTCTATGTGTGTATTTGATCGGTAGTATATGGGTGTAGTACTGGTGTAGGGTATGGGTGTAAGGTATGGGTGTAGTACGGGTATGGGTGTAGGGTATGGGTGTAGTACTGCGGACTGCTCTCCTCCCGCGGAGCCCCGATCACCGACACCGACGCGACACCGTCTGTGCGTCCGGACGCGTCGACGCACGGCTCATCATCGTCATCATCATCATCATCATCATCATCATCATCATCATCGATGCTGTGACACGTGTATTGGTTCACTGTGGGTTTAGTCTGCCCAGGATGGCGAGCACATGAAGTCGCATTGCGCTTTATTCTTTAATGTTGGAGACGAGGGGTTGTGTGCACCGCGTACTGTATATATAGTGTTGGTTGGCTGTTTGATCACCAGCATAGAGCATAACATAGCCGCCGGTACAGTAGCCTATATCATATAGCCTATAGTCACACTTGATTTGTGTGTAGTAAAGTAGCATTTTAGAGGGATACAATTATTAGAGGGATACAACATTGTAATGACTTAATGGCTTTAAAGGTCAGATATTGCAGTCTATATATATATATATATATATATATATATATGAGACAAATATATATTGAAATTCTAGGTATAAATTGCTGTTGCACACCAACTTAGGCTGTATGTACAAATCACTATTATTGTTTATAGGCTTATAGCAGCCTACGTATATGTGGCATTTCACTTTATTTTGTAACCTTTTGGAGCTGTCTTTTGGTCCAAAGACAAACCAGTTTGAGCTCCCAAATTCCATTGTCGTTGAGCCACCCGACGGAACACATTCTCCTATTTAGGGAAACAACTGCTGGCTTTTTTGACTGAGTGTGTGTCATTTCACTTGGCCCCCGGGGTCACTCTCGCTTTTTTTTTAAAAAGGACCAAAAAATGTGTCCACCGATGTGAGCATGTCCAGGCCCACATGCCACGCAGGCAGCGGGCATTCCTCCGAATGGACGGGTGTGCACATTCTTTGCGTTGTGTCTGCAGGGCGAGGGGGTCCATATAGGTAGAAACTACTACCACTACAGCCCCAGGGAAGCCCATTATGTGTGTCAAGGCCCTAGCCATGGAGTCAACATTGAGGGCGTTGGGGGGGTGGGGGGGGCAAATCTACCAGGACTTACTTGGGTAAACTTGGGTGGGCACATTATCATAGAACATTTGTTTTATATTTATATTTTTATGTAAATATATTGGATGGTGGCATGTTTTCATGACAACCTTAATGTGTGTTCAGGCCCATGTCTCCTGCCGCGTCTCCTGCTGCATTGTTATTATGGAGAATTAAAGAATAAAAAGAAAAGAAAGTGTGTCCACTCGTAGGGCTGGGCGATAAAACGATAACGATATGTATCGCGATAGACACGTAATCAATATCAATAGAAAATGCGTTCGATAGAACGTTTCGATATTTTTTTTTCCTCGTTGGAAGAAACCGGAGCTTAGAGTCTAGCTCCACTTTGAACCAGAGGTTGCGAAGCAAGATTGGTTGCATGAACAAAGGCACTCGTCCTCTGGTACCTAGCAACGTATGGAGTGACACGCTAATAGCCAATCATGTAACAGTATCACGGTGGTTGCGCCATCTCGTTGTCTCGTGTTTGTTTCTTGAATAACAGAAGTGAAAGATGAGTGCTGCAATTGTCGACAAAAATGGAAAGGTCAGCTCGCCAGTATGGCAGCTTGTTTTTTTTGGATTTTATAAGTCAGACCGTAGTCGTCCCCACCAAGACTGGTAATACAACCAACTTGTACAACCAACTTCTCAGATCTCAGGTTTCTCTATGTTTACATTTAACACTTTGCACATGTTTTTGTAACACTTTATTTTTGTTAAGCACTTTATTATTGATAATTGTTAAGTTTTCATTGTGATTTAAATTTTCATTCAGACTTATGTTTATATTTATATATTTGAGTGTTTTCCATGGTTGTGTTGACATTCCTTTTCCCTGTCTGCCTACAATCAGAGGAAGGTTAAGTTTAAAATAAAAATGTTTAAATTTAGTATATTTTTCTCCTGGTCCTTATTTTAAATAGGTCATACAAATTAAAAATAATTATCGATATCGACCGATATGAAACACTTATATCGTGATACAGTTTTCAGCCATATCGCCCAGCCCTATCCACTTGTCAGCTTAACAAATGTCCCATAATGCTCTAAATGTAGGCCTAAATGTAACAACCAACTCCCTGCCATGAATTGTGATTCATGGAAAGACAGTCATTATTTACGAAAACGATTTACGATTTATGAAAGCGTGTGTTGGTGGAAAATTGCCGCTAAGTCCTATAGGCTTATATATATAGGCTACGCAACCTCCAGTTTCATATTAGGGCACGTCCATTAACGCCATATGAGCTGATTGAAGAAGAAACACAAAGAAGTAGAATATATTCAGCTCTCAAGTTACCCAATATGTTAAACAGAGGGTTACTCCCCCCCTCGTTTTCTCTTTACGTTGGTCTACTTGTCTTGGACTATTCAGGACGAAGGCTCCACGTTCAAAATGTGAATGCTTCGGGGCCAGTTTAATGCCTTTGTGTGTAGGCTGAGGAATAGGAGAGAAACAACCTCCGTGCTATTGGAGTGTGTGCGTGTGTGCGTGCTGTTTCCATCATATCCTACGTATCCACGGCCCTACGCGTAAATAAATAAATAAATAAATAAATAAACAAACAAACAAACACACTAACTCCTCAAGGCCCCACTGCTGCGTGGTGATTAAAGCACATTGTTGTTGACGCTGTACTACTTTACTGCCCTCATGCATGAACCTACCACCCCTCTCTTCTCCCAGACACCCCCTTCTCTTCCATGGAATACACCTCCTTCCTCTGCCTAATTCCATTGTTAGTCAGGGGCGAGAAACCAAAAAGAGAGGCCCGCTCAACATGGTTCATGCAAAAGAAACCTTCCCTGTCCTCCACTGCAGTTCATTAAGAGATTACATACAAGTCCAAAGGCCCTTTGTTGACCAGGCAGCGGCGGGGGCACATCCATGGGTCCTTTTGTGAAGGAGGGTTGGGGGTGTGTTGGCGAAGGGGGGTTGGGGGTGTGTTGGCGTCAGTCATGAATGACTGACGAAGGCCCTAGAGTGAATGGATGTCATGTCACCCACCTCCACCCTCTCCTTTTAGCTCCCATATCTAACCTCCTCATTTCCCCAGTCACCACATTCACCTCCTCATGGGTTTTATGAATTGCATGTGTTTTTTCTGAAGCCATGTGTAGAGTATGTGTACATACATTACATGTAGAGGATTGGTCCTTCAATTGACCTTTAATAATTTTTTCCGTATACATTTCTCTACAATTCAAAACTCTTTCCTTTCGTTCTTTCTTTAATTATAGCTTTCTTTCCTTCGTTCACTCTTAGAGTATTTATTTATTAATCTTTGAAAGTATTTCTTTTTTTATTTTCTGTCATTTTATGAAAATACATAAATAGTGATTGTGCTGATGAAGCACAACGATGACGCGTGAAGGCAGGGAGAGGGAAAGAGAGTTCTGCCGCTGTGTGTGTGCCGGAGTGTGTAACGCCTAGAAGGGGGCTGGTTGCTTAACGAGAGACAAGTTTAATGTTGAAAGAGCGCCTTCAGCAAAAACAAAAAATTAGGACGTTTAGGGAGGAAAGGGGGGGGGAGGGAAAAGGGGGAGTAGCGAAAGTGAGAGAGATAGCGCAGGAAGGAAAAAAACAGAACAGAACAGGGGTAGAGAAGAGGGAGTTGTGGCCCCTTGGGGTGCAGGGGGGGAGTTAGTGGTGGTAGTGGTGGTAGTGGTGGTGTGGTGGGGGGCGGGGCGGGGGTAATTACGTCTAGGTCTGGTAAGATCCAACAGGCCCTGGATTACCAGATGAAAGGTAGGGCCCCGGGCAGGGCTGCCCAGCGACCCAGAGAGACGTGGGTGTGTGTGTGTGTGTGTGTGTGCATGTGTGTGCGTGTGTGTGTGTGTGTGTGTGCGTATACACACTGTCCTCTGGTGGCTCAATGCGGCCATTGGAAGAAAACACCAGGTACGCAAGGTCACCCAGACAAGCTGGGGAGACTGATGCATCCATTACCCCCCCCACCCCTCTCTCCCTCTCTCTCCCTCTCTCTTATGTCTCTCTGTCAACACCCCCGCTCTCTCTCTCTCGCTCTCTGTCACGTCGGCTACCCGTCAACAGCTGCACTCACACCGAGGCCCCAAAA